>CBVK0100247283.1:0-16942 GCA_900067695.1 Picea abies | reverse complement strand
AACAACCATTGGTTTCCATTACGTTGCTTTATTTTTACCTTTCCCAGTCCAACAATTTTTCATGGTGCATCATCACCCAAATGAACCTGTCCAAAATCACCTTGAACATANTCCAAAATCACCTTGAACATAATCTAGAAAATGTTTCCTATGGGGTGTGGAATGAAATGAAGCCCCTGAATCTACTACCCAGGACTCAAAAATATTATCTACAGAAAGAATCAAAGCAACTTGCAACACATCACCTGTTACATTTGCTTCCTGATTTCTCTCCTGTTGTCCATCTCTTTGTTTCTTTGGAGCTTTGCAGTCTTTCTTCCTATGTCCTTTCTTCCCACAATTACATCACTCTATCTTTCCAAGTCTGGATTTGGAGCTACCCTTCCTAGAATTCCCATAGTTCCCTGAGCCCTTTCCTCTATCCTTTTGTCTTCCCTTTTTCTCCATGTTCAACGCATTACCTGATGTCTCACCTATTCTTTTCCGTCACATTTCCTCACTAAGGATAATACCAACAACATCATCAAATTTTAAATTATTTGAACCAGACACAAATTTACTTACAGCCATGACCAAGTCGTTCCATCTTTTTGGAAATGAGCACAAGATTAGAAGAGCCCTAAACTCATCATCAAAGTCCACTTTTACAGAACTTAGTTGATTAGTAACCGTATTAAATTCATTTAAATGATCTGCAATAGACTTAAATGATCTGCAATAGACCCACCTTCTGACATCTTCATATTAAATAATATCTTCATTAGAAATACCTTATTAGACACCGAGGGTTTTTCATACAGTTTAGCCAATGCGTCCATCAGATCCTTCATTGTCTTTTCTTTCGAAATATTGAAAGCCACCGACGCTGCCAAGCTCAACTGTATCGTTCCTAGAGCCTTTCTATCAATAATCTCTCATTCTTCTTTCTTTATGGTTGTCGTCTTCTTTGCTACTCCGCCCAATGGTAGGAATAGATCCTTCTGATATAAATAATCTTCTATCTGCATCTTCCATAACTGGTAGTTTTGACCGTTAAATTTCTCAACCCTAAACTTTCCATATTTCGACATTTCTCCCACTCGAACCAGGAACCCTCTTTTCCTACGAGTTACCTTTCGCTATGATACCAGTTGTTAGAAAAACAGGACTGCGGAGCAATAAAATAAAACAAATGCGGAAACAAAACACAGAAGATACACAATACAATAGAGACACAGATTTGTGTGGTTCACCTAGTGTGGGCTACATCCACCAGAGAAATTTCCAGGTCCTTCCTTTATTATTATCCAAAAAATGAAGGGATACAACCTACAAAAAAACCCGTTGTAACTTCCTCTTCTTTCTCTCATAGTCTCCTCTCTCAGAATACAATACTCGCCATCATGCATAGCCGCAATACATTTCCCTCATAACAGAGGGTTGCCTTCTAGGGAAAAAAACCCTAACACAATTTCTACCATTAGATCTACGGCCTTATAATGAACGGTCTAGATTTACAATGAAATTAAAATATAGATTTAAAAGGAAATGTTTCCTTTGGGGGCTTCGCCCCCGAACTCCCCGGACACCGTAGAGGGGGTACCCCCCCTCTGCACTCCCCCACGTGGAAGAGTGTACATACTTATGGGGTGTAAAGTCTTCATGGGGTATAAACATGGTTGAAAGCAAGGAACTCTGAATCAGGAAGATAATCAAGCTCCACAACCAACACTCTGCCATACTTCAAGTCCTAAGAAGTAGTGCAGTAAGCCCAAATCCTTCATTTCAAATTTTGCAGTTAATGCTTGTTTGCATTCAAAAATGATTCTCTCTGAATTGGTGAGGAAAAGATCATCCAGATATAGGACCAATATCAAACACTCATTTCCATTAATATTATAGTATAAATTTGGATCAACAACACTTTTGAATCCCAAACTCATCAGAAATCCATCCATTTTCTCATACCAAACACGTGGTGCTTGCTTTAGGCCATATAGGGATTTCTTCAACCTGTATACATGAGATATTTCATTGTGTACAATGAATCCTTCTGGTTGTTCAATATAAACTTCTTCTTCAATCTCACCATTGAGAAAGGTTGTCTTTACATCCATCTGATGTAGCTTCCAACCCAAGGAAGCAGCTAGTGCAATGATAGATCGGATGGAGGTGTATCAGGATACTGGTGCGAAAGTATCATCATATTCAACTCCCTCTACTTGTGAAAACCCTCTGGCCACAAATCTTTCTTTGTATTTTTCGATGCTTCCATTGGCAGCATGTTTGATTTTGTAAATCCATTTGGAAGTCACTACAGACTTTCCCTCTGGTCTTCGAACAACATCCCATACATCATTTTTTAATATAGATTGTTATTCTTCAGTCGTGAAATCTTGCCATACTTGTTCACCTGAAGCTTCTCCATGACAAGATGGCTCTGAGTCAATAATGTGGGTCATGTCCGAAAGGTAGCTTGAGAATCTCTTTGGTTTCTTTCTTTCTCTAGTTGTTCCTTGTGGGGCTTTATGCCCTTCTGCTTCGTGTAGAGTTTGTCAGGCCCAATCAGGCCTTTTATGTCCAACTGTAATGTATTTGGGTATGTTTCTTGGAGCAACTGAATCTGTTGTAGCAACTGGATCAACTGGAGCTATTGGATCATCTAGAATAATATATATCTCCCTCTGAACTGTTGAAGTAGGAGAAGGTATTGTTTCACTATCAATTTCCATCTGAGCTTCTCTGGATTTCTGGAAGGCTACTTCTTCTTCAAAAGTAACATCTCTTCTTACTTTAATTTGTCTCTGACGTAGAATGTAGATTTGATATGCTTTTGAGGATTCATTGTATCCTACAAATGTTCCCTTTCTTCCTGAAGGTTCTAGTTTGGATCTCTTTTCTTTGGGTACATGAAGATATACTGGACATCCAAATATTATGAAGTGTCTGATCTCAGGCTTCACTTTGGTGAAGGCTTCTTCTAGAGCAATGTTCTTCAGGATCTGATGAGGACTTCATTTTTGAACATATACAGTTGTCATACATGTTTCTTCCCATAAATTCATAGGTAGACTCTGTATCATTGTTTTAGTTGCCTCAATGATAGTTCTGTTTTTCCTTTCAACAACCCCATTTTGTTGAGGGTTGTAAGGAACCATGAACTCCCTCTTAATTCCTGCTTCAATACAAAAACTGTTGAATTCTTTTGAGCTATATTCTCCTCCATTATGTGATCTTAATATTTTGATTTTTCTTCCGATCTGGTTGTCAATCTGAGCTTTAAATTCTTGGAATTTTGCAAGGAATCCATCCTTGTTCTTTAGGAAGTAAATCCAAGTTTTCCTGGAGTGATCATCTATGAAGAGTACATAGTAT
The DNA here is from genome assembly GCA_900067695.1 of Picea abies. Lineage (NCBI taxonomy): Eukaryota > Viridiplantae > Streptophyta > Pinopsida > Pinales > Pinaceae > Picea > Picea abies. Next base: position 13,588 of record CBVK0100247283.1, on the reverse strand, counting down.
AAGTACCCATTTAGAGATGCAACAGTCATTGGTCCACATACGTCTGAATGTATCAAGTCCAAGATTTCCTTGGATCTATTGTCACTGATTGGAAAGGATCCTTTAACATTTTTTCCAAGGGCACAACCTTTGCAAACACCTTTATGTTGAATATGTATCTCTAGTAGACCTGTTACCATTTTCCCTAGAGCTGGAAGAGCTCTATAATGAATGTGAGCAAGTCTTCTATGCCATAACTCACTCAAGATGATAGTGTCATGCAATAAGGCTTGGACTGGTTTGATGGTCAATCTGTACAAGCAGTTTTATTGGACACCAATTACCTTGGAAGAGATTATATGGGAGTCTTTGTTCCATGCAAGAAATCTTCCTTCTGAGAAAGTAATCTCGTAGCCTTTGTCTTCCAAGGTTGAAATAGAGACAAGGTTTATCTTCATTCCGGGTACATACAATACTTCTTCTAATTTAAGTTGCATATCTTAATCTAGTTGGAGGGTAGAAGTTCCAACTCCTCTCACATTATATCTAGCATCATCTCCAAGAATAACATGTAGATGTGTCTCTTTCTCAACGAAATGTGTTAGATGATTTCGAAGACCGGTCATGTGCCTGGAGGCACCACTATCAATTAACCAAGTATTATCATTGATAGGAACCATTCTTGAGAGTGTTGATATGTTGATGTCTTCATTTCTTTGAGGTTTTATCTTCCTGGAACTGATTTTGCTTGAACAATCAAGCTTGCCTCCCATCATGATTTAGCTCATCTTCACAAACCCTTTTTAACTAGGCTAGAAAACCTAACGGCTAGACTAGGCTATCACTTTTAGTTTTTTTTGGGCTTATGACTGCCAAAAGGAAGCCTTGAGAAATATGATAGCCCTAGTAATCTGAAGAGCTTCTTCAAGAAGTTTCATAAATGCAATTCTGAACTTTTCTACAGAAATTGGTGAAACCCTAGAAACCCTAGGGCCAAAAAATCAAAATTCTTGGAAATGTAATCTGAGACTTGTTGGAGGTGTGTTGAGGGAGATCATACAAACCTATGTCCTTTTAATCCCGAGAGTCCAAGTTTTAAGTGTTGAAAACCTTCAGAAGAGTAGTTCATACAGAATTTATGGAAACCCTAGAAGGGTCATACGGTTTCTGCAAAAGTGAGATAGAATGGATAGAAAGTGTTTGTGTAATGGGATCTTCAAGACCTATGCTTTGATACCATGTTGATTTTTCAATAATATAGGTTAATCATGTAGTTCATTCCAATTTTTCATTTGTCTTAACCATAAACAAGAATGTTGTAGCAACCAAGATCACAAGAAGAAACACCATGCACAAGAACACAAGAATTATCCTGGGAAACCCTTCTCAACAAGGGAAGAAAACTCATCCAAATCCTTTGTTATATTCTTCAAGAGAAATACCTTCACCACCAATAATACCTATCACACAAGAGGGTGCTCAAACCCTAGAAGTATAGCGCCCAAGAGAGGTGCACACTTTTCCCAAGGAGATATACTTGCTGAAATTTCCAAACTCATGTGAGAGATATGATTCCACAATGGGGAATCTACCTTTACTTATACTAAACTTAACTTTTCAATAGAAGTGTCTATTGGCAAAACAAGGCCAACCTTACTAGCTTATAATATAATTTATATCAACGAGATTAATTATCTTTTACATTAATTACTAATCACATTTAGGTGGGGCCAACCTGTACCCTTTACATTACAATTAGGGTTACAGGCAAGTCTGACTCTTGAACAATATAGAAAGGGATATTATACACCCACTAGTACTCATCCACTAGGGGCACATCCATATCTCTGGCTCACTACATTACACAAAAGAACCACTTCTTCACATGTTCACCTGTGCTTGTCCACAGGCACATCCACTCAACAAATCTTCTTTCCCACTTCATTACACATGAGAGGCATTTGAAGTTTCTCGTCAACTCTTATGCTTAGAGGAGGCTAATACATAATCTTCATTTTTGTTCTCATGATGATGCACCCAACACTTTTAGATATCACACGTTCACCTTGTGCTTAGCCACAGGTACGTCCAACTCTGCAGATCACTTTTCTCACTGTTTTAATATGGAGTTCTTCTCAACTCTCTGTATGGAGGAGGTCATCTCTACATTCTAGCTCTGTCTCAGATAGGAACCACACACCTTCCCAGGGGCTTTCTCTCAGATTTGTAAGCTAGAGAAAGTCTCACATAGTTGCAATGATCCACATCTCACAGGTTTGTAAGATGGAGAATGTCTCACATAGCTGTGATCATCAACACCCAAGGAAAACTGGAGCAAGCTGGACAAGTAGGCAGTCAAATGTATTTTCATTGGATAAAAAGAAGGAATGAAAGGATATAAGCTCTGGAATCATGCATCAAGGAAAATAGTGTACAGTCGAGATGTGGTCTTCAGAGAAGTTGGAAGTAAGTTTGAGCCTGAAGAAATTGTTCAGACCGAGAATAATCCTGAGACGATGCGGTTTGAACTGAGGAATGGAGAAGATGATTTAGATGAGTCGACTAAATCAGAAGAAGAGTTGGAAAAACCGACCCCGGTGGTAAGGAGGTCAGAAAGAGTAAGAAACCAGCTGAAAGGTATATTATTCTCAACTTTCGTTCCGCATTCGTGTTAACTGCCACTGACAATGAGCCCAAGTCAATCAGGGAGGCAATCAAATAAGTAGAGGGAAAACTATGGAAGGATGCCATGGTTGAAGAGATGGAATCCTTGCACAAGAATGAGACATGGGACTTAGTCAATTTTCCTAGTGGAAGAAACCATGTCAACAGAAAATGAGTATTCAAGAAGAAGACAAATGCAGCAGGTCAAGTTGAGATATTCAAAGCTCGACTGGTAGCGAAAGGATATTCCCAAGGCGAAGGAGTCGACTTCGGTGATATTTTTTCCCATGTTACAAAATTAACTTCCATTAGAGCACTAATGTCTATAGTTGTAGCATTTGATCTAGAAATAGAACAGATGGATGTGAAGACAATGTTTCTACATGAGGACCTGGAAGAGGAAATCTACATGAAACAACCTGAAGGATTTGTAGTAAAGGGAAAGAACTATTTGGTGTGTAAACTGAAAAGATCCCTTTATAGTCTAAAACAATCACCAAGAATGTGGTACCAAAAGTTCGACACATACATCCTTAGTTTGGGATTTGTGAGAAGCAAAGTTGATCACTGCATATATTCCAAAGAAGAAGGTGGGAATTTCATATATGTAGCTTTGTACGTCAATGATATGTTGATGATTGGAAACAACCTGGACGCAATAAAGGAGGTGAAGAAGCAGCTATCTTCTAAGTCTGAAATGAAGCATCTCAGTGCAACTAAATTCATTATGGGAATGGAGATTAAGAGAGATTGAGCAGCTAGAAAGATCTGGTTGAATCAGAAGAAGTATATTGAAACAATTTTGAAACGTTTCAACATGTAGGGTTGCAAACTGGTGAAGGTGCCAATTCTTGTAGGAGCAGGGTTAACTCTTGAACAATTTCCAAATACACATGAAGAAATAGAGGACATGTCACACATTCCCCATGCAAGTGTTGTTGGTATTCTAATGTATGTGATGGTATGCACTCAATTAGACATTGTCCGTGCAGTGGGAGCATTGAGAAGATACATGTCGACACCTGGGAAGGAGAACTGAACAATTGTCAAGAGAATATTCAGGCATTTGTGTGGAACAAAATATTATGTTATATGCTATCAAGGAAAACCTAGAGGTGACAGTGAATTAAATGTACATGGATTTGTCGACGTTGACTGGGCTGGAGATCAGGATCGACGGAGGTCGACCAGTCGATATGAGTTCAAAATGTTCATTGGAGAAATCAGCTGGAGTAGTAAGCAGCAGGCAGTCGTAGCCTTGGCAATAAGAGAATGGGAATACATGACAGCCACTCATGGAAAAAAAGAAGCAGTATGGTTGCAAAGGTTGTGTTCAAGAATCGGTTTTGAACAGAAAGTTATGAAGATAAATTGCGACAGTCAAAGTGCAATATTTTTGGCAAAGAGCCCATCTTATCATTCGAAGACTAAGCACATTGATGTACAATACAATTTTATGAGAGACATGGTGGAAGGAAACAAGGTGTTGCTGGAGAAAGTAGACACGTTGGAAAACATAGTAGACTCATTGACCAAGTCTGTGAGTGTTGTGAATTTATCTTGGGCAGAGAGACAATGGGAATTGTTGCCTTGGGTCTGTGAACAAAAGGTCAAAGGTCTCTTGGTTTCAGCAAAGAAGACAACAAGTGGGAGAATATTGGGTTGTTATATTCTTAGCAGTGACAGTCGAGGTGGATCGATTAACTTTGGAAGTCGAAGGTCGAGGTGGTTCTACTGGGTAAAGTCGAAGTCGAGATGGATCGACCACAAGTTGAAGGTCAAGGTTAGTCGACTAGGTAAATTCGAAATCGAGGTGGATCGACAGCTAGTCGAAGGTCGAGGTTAGTGGACCGGGTAAAGTCGAAGTCAAAGGTCGACATGGCTCGACATGGTAAAAACATCGACAACAAATCGAAGAGGTTAACCGAAAAGAGGTCGACAGGTGGGCATGTGTAATACCCCAAGGACGTGCCCCAGTTATATTATGATTTTTAATCATGTTTATGAATTGTAATCATGTTTTTTAGGCTAGTGATCCGAGTGTTGATAAGTTGGTGGGCTTATGTGTTTATTAGGCTGGAGAGCCTAAGTGTTAAAGGCCAGGAGCTTGTTTTTGTATATGTAATTATGAAAAACATTAATAAAGATTAAAAATCGTTACGTGCATACCGGCCATGAAGAAAGAGTGATGGGGGACTAAGCTTCCACATGGTGGGTAAGGGAAAAGGGGATGAAAGGTTGGAAAGAGGGGCTAAGCTTAGGGGCTTAAGCCCTTGATAATAATAATTCATTATTATTCCAAAGTTGTGTGAAAGACATGTTTTTATCCTAAGTCCTGGGAAAGGCAATGTGTGCCAAAGGGAACGTATGCATCTCTAGGAAGACAAGTGTTGACCTGGGCACATGCAGTTAAAAGCTGAAGCGTCAATTGAGTTGGGGGTTTGTCCTGCCAGTTTCCCGATCCTCTGTCTGAAACTGTGAGATCTTTGTGATCGACCTCTGCATTTTTCTTGCCCCGCACCTTGAAACCGGTGGGAAAAACCGTGGATTGATCCTTTGTCTGAACCACTTTGCCTCTATGTGGAACCTCGACACAACTATGCATTTTGATCCATCTTGTTGTCGAGACCGAGAGAGGGAGGTGAAGGTGTATACTCCTGGGTGGAACAGGCATGTGGGGAATGAGAGTCTATGAGTAGTGGGCGTAAGAAGGCTCCTGGAGAGAATCCTTTCGGTTGCATTGTGCAGTTTTCCTGTAACCTCAGCCTAGTCTAGGATTCTCTTGCCTTGGGTGGAGCTTAGTCCCATATCGGGGGTGACCCACTGCTGAGCGTGATGAGCAGCATGGTCTGAGGCTAGGAGGTTCATGGAAGGTCTGGACCTAGTTGGTGGAATTACTCCAATTTAAAGATAAGTATTAATTATGTACTTAAGTTATATGTGATGCATGTTTTTGTCTTTGAAATGTTATCATGTATTTCATTGCAAGTATGAATTATGGTTGTTTTCCATTAATTGTGTATGTTAGCAGTAATTTTGCGGTTACTTTGTATCGTTTGGTTAAATTTCATTATATATATATATATATATATATATACGTGAGTGTTCTGCGTAGTAGTGTTGCTCGACAGTGGGGTTGATGGTCGGGGACATTACAATATGGTATCAGATCCCATGGTTTCAACGTTGAGCCTGGATGGGCCGAATAAGTGGTCTTTGGACCCAAGGTTTCGAGTGGAAATGGTGTTCGGATGGAACCAATTTCGAACCTTAGAATGTTTCTGAGTGCCAAGGGGTTACTTGTCCATGTTATGAAGCTCAGGAGGAGTAGCGGTAGAATAAAACTACAGCCGACATGGTATTTGACCACGGAGAGAGAGAGTTGAACACTTGGGGTGTTGGAGCCATAGGATTTGTTCGGAAGGAAGGGAAATCCTTTGCCACCGTCAAATCTGGAGAAGGTGTAGAAGGGTTAACCTAGAAGCCCTTCAGACTTCGCGACTTCGGCAAAGATTGATGCAAAATAAGAGAAAGGCTGAAGCCCGAAGCTCTAAAGTCCCCAAGTGGATCTACACCGTAGATCTGGTGAGAAGCCTTACCGTTATATCTCATGGAAGATCATAATTTCATATTTCAGAGATCGGGAGAAGTGGGATGTGTCGATGCACAAACTTCTGAAGTCCCGAAGTCCCGAAACAAAAGAGAAGATGTGGCGATGCAGGAGGATGTCGCGAGGGGTGACGTAGAAGTTCCTAGGCAAGTCACGTGCCACCACCTTAGCTGGTGACAGATGTACTATGTGGGCCCTGATATTACATAAAATATTTGAAGGTCGGTGGACCCACACTGGCGTTGATCACGATACATCAAAGATCGACGGCCAAGAGGCATTGTGGGGACCCAAGTTGCACAGAAGTTAATTCTCCAAGGCAGTCCCGCAATCCAAACCGTGGTTTCACTGAGGGGTTACGTGTCAGTGTCAAGATAATTGTGGGATGAAATGCGAGTTACTCCAAACCACCATTGCATGCCCCGGGAATTGGAAAAGCGTTAAGTGATGTGAGGTATCAACGTCACCTAAGGTGACATGGGAGTGTTCAAAGATTAATGGTTCGGGGTGTGTGGATGTGAAATCCTCCAAAGTCTCGAAGTCCCAGAACTCAGATGCCTGAGGTTCCATAATGAGTGTCAGTGGTCGGATGTTGAGTAGACGTAGACTGAGATCCGCCCTACTTCGCGGGTTCGGTAATCTGGAGCTCCGAGAGATTGTTGCGTTTTACTCTAGAAATAAGTCGAAGGCCGAAGGCCGGAGTAAGAACCTAGTGATCTAGCGCTTGGTCACAGTCCATGATCACATGGGTTGGGTACTAAGATAAAAAGGGCTAGTTCCCAAAAGTTGCAGAGCAGAGAAGAGATCCAAAAGAAGAAATTTGTGGGGATTCTTGATTGAATGAGAATCACAAAGAATGAAAACTGAATGTTTTTCTTAAATCAGATTGGTTTATGAATGTTGTGGGATTTTTTAATGAATGGTGGCCTGGCAAATTCTGGTTGTCTGCACGTTGTGTTTGCAGAGTTTAACGAGTGACAAAATCGAATAGAGTTTCCACTGAGTGCAAAGAAATGGAAGAGGCATGGACTACTTCTAGTTGAGAGAATGAAGCAAAAGGAATGGATGTCCATTTGGGAGTTGAAGGATCGAACCCCAATGGACATGGAGAAGAGATAGATAAAGAAGGGCATATCATAAAAATCATTGAACAATTGCAGAAATATGCCCAGACTCACCGAGCGGATAACTGAAAGATCATGAAAGCCAAGGAACAACAGGGTGAATTCAACCTAAAGTTGATTTAGAGCCTGGAAAGAATCGAAAATAAGTTGTATAAGGAGAGTGACTTAAGCAAAACAGGGAGTCACAAGACCCCTGAGAATAAAAGAAGATCGAGAAGCATTAGTAGGCATCATCGTCACTCCCTGAAACATTCCAATAAGGAGACACGTAGTAGTTCAAGCCCATCTCCTACCATAAAACATAGGAGATCTGGAGTGGATGAATTGAAGGGAGAAATGAACAAGATTAAGCCTCCTACATATGATGGAGAACATAAGAAGGAGGAAGATGTCGAGACATGGTTTCTTGGTATGAGGAAATACTTCCAATTATAGAATTATTCCTCTCATGCAGAAGGAAGAATTGGGATGTATCAACTGAAAGGAAAAGCATCCATGTGGTGGGATCAACTTGTGCAGGTGCAACACATTAGAGAGAAAGATATCACTTGGAAATAATGCAAGAGGTATTTCGAGAATAAATACTTGAAGAAAAAATGCTACGACAGAAAGATGCAAGAGTTCTTTGAACTCAAGCTGGGCAGCATGACCATTGATGAATACGAACAAAGATTTTTGGAATTGTTGAAGTATGTCTCATTCATCAAATATGAGACTGTCAAGATTCAAAGGTATTTGAGTGGACTACCACCTTCCATTAGGGACAAGATTCATTATGATGACCCTAAGACTATGGAAGAAACGATAAGAAGAGCGAAATGATTATATGAGCAACAAAGAGAAAAACCTACTTTTCAGAAGGCTTGGGATGACCAGAAGAATTTTAAGAAAGACTAGAGGCAGAAGGGAAACAAACCTCCCTTTTCAGAAACAGTCCTCAAGGACAGCCATCGTTTAGAGAGCTAAGAATGGATGACATAGGGGAACAAAGGCCAAGGCATATGCCCATTCAGTGTTGGGGTTGTCAAAGGAATCACAAGTACAGATATTGTCCCCACAAAAATGGAAAAGTGAGAGTTGTCCATAATGTTCAGCAAGCTGAAATAGTGGAAGACATTGGTAGTATAATACCAAGAATATACGCAGCCCTGGACAACAAGCAAGCAAAATATTAGTCGCACATGATTGAAGTGGAAGGTATGATCAATAACCATGCCTTTACTATTTTAATTGATTCAGGGGCTAGCCATAGTTATATAGATCCTAGAGTAGTGGAAATTTTGAAATTTTCGAGAAGCAAGCATGAAAAGTCTTGGTTAGTGCAGTTGGCTAAAAGAACCAAGAGGAAAGTCACGGAGTTAGTTAAGTCATGTACAATGGACATGAATGGACTGAGCACAAAGGTTGAATTGAACATTCTGCCTTTAGCTTCTTATATACTGTCTAATTGGGATGGATTGGTTGGACCAGCACCATGAAATCCTAGACTGTCGTAACAAGGCATTCACTTGCCTGGATGAGGAAGGAAATCAAAAAACAGTCCAAGGAATTCACAGAGTTGTTGCTATCAGAGAAATCTCAACAATGTAGTTGAAGAAGTGCTACAGGAAAGACTATCAATTATTTGTAGCCCATGTGGAGGAAACAGCTAAGGATAAGGTTTCAAATATTGGAGATCATGCGGTACTAAAGGAATTTAAAGATATACTCTAGGAGGTACCATGACTACCCCCAAAAAGAGATATTGATTTTTCTGTAAACTTGATTCCTGGAGCATCTCTAGTATCAAAAGATCCTTACAGAACAAGTACGCCAGAGCTGAAAGAACTGAAATTGCAGCTTGAAGAGCTTCTGAAGAAGGGGTATATATGCCCAAGTGTGTCACCTTGGGGTGCCCTGGTCCTGTTCGTGAAGAAGAAGGATGGGACGTTGAGATTATGTATCGATTTCAAACAATTGAACGGAACACTTATCTACAAGAACAGAATTTATGTACCTAATGTCCAGAAATTGAAACTTATGATTTTGAAAGAAATTCATAATGTGTCTTATGTTGGGCACCCTAGATATCAGAAAGTTGTGGCAGCAGCTAAGAGCCATTACTTTTGTCCAAGTATGAAGAAAGATATTTCAGAATACATCGCCAGATGTATGGAGTGCCAGAAGGTTAAAGTTGAGCACAGGCACCCAACAGGGTTGTTGCAGCCTTTACCCATTTCTGAGTGGAAGTGGGAAGTAGTGACAATGGATTTCATCACGGGATTGCCCAGGACAGGAAAGGAACATGATTCAATCATGGTGGTGTAAATTATAACCTTGTACAATATCTAATACAAACATATATTCAGTAAAGGAACAAAAAAGATACAATGGCAAATACAAACATTACACAGATATTTTTCCCCTGGAAACCCAAACCGGGAAAACCAACATATTCTATATTATTCATCATGTTACAATGTTTACAATACAAAATACATATAGGAGCCAGTGGCATCCAAAACCCTAATCCAATCACCTGGATTAGTCCAAAACCCTGATTCCTTAACCAAAAATAGAAAACCATCGGCAAAGAAACCATGTGCTGAAAAACCACCTAAATATAATGCGGTCCCGAGGTAGAAAAAATGCGGTCCTGATGCAGAATATAACACATACCCAACAGGTGGTGGTGGAAAAGCTTATGAAAACTACCCATTTTATTCCATTAAAGACTACTCACAAGGCAGATAATGTTGTTGACATTTTTATGAGGGAAATAGCACGATTGCACGTTATTCCCAGGACAATTGTGTCTGACCAAGACCCGAAAATCACCTCCAAATTTTGGAAAGGGTTATTCAAAGGATTTGGAATGAATCTGAACTTTAGCACAGCCTATCATCCTGAGTCTGATGGGAAGACAGAGCGGGTGAATTGAGTGATAGAGGACATACTAAGGATGTATGTGATGGACAAACCATCTAAATGGGAAGACTACCTACACTTGGTAGAATTCGTCGACAATAATGGGTATCAAGCATCGTTGAAGATGAACCCATTTGAAGCACTTTATGGCAGAAAGTGAAATACTCCAATAAGTTGGGATAATCCAACTGATAGGGAAGTAGTTGGGCTAGAGTTGCTCAAGGAAATGGAAGAGCAAATGCTGAAAATTAAGCAGAATTTAAAGGCTACCCAAGATAGGAAGAAAAGTTATACTGATAAAAACAGAACCCACGGAGAGTTTAAAGTGGGCGATCATATTTTCCTGAAAGTGAAACCCAATAAAAGTTCCCTGAGGCTGGGAAACTGTTCCAAGTTGGCAGTCAGATTTTGTGGTCCATTTGAAATCCTAGAAAGGATTGGGCTAGTTGCATATATGCTTGCATTACCTGCATCCATGATTGTACATAATGTGTTTCATGTTTCATTTCTTAAGAAATATATACCTGATGTTAATCATGTAATCGATTGGAATGTGATTCAAGTGGAGCAAGAAGGTGTCATGCAAGTGCATCATGTGCGCATATTGGACCGGAAAAACAAACAGCTCTGGAATCGAGCCATAGGGATTGTAAGGGTCCAGTGGACCTGGTACAGTCCTGAGGACATGACATGGGAACATGAAGACACTATGCAGGCAGAATACCACAATTTTTTTTAAGATTTTGAAAATCTTGTTGATGTTGTGTAAAGAGTTGCATTGAGGACAGTGAAAAAATAAGGGGAGGGGATTGTAATACCCCAAGGACGTGCCCCAATTATATTATAAGTTGTAATCATGTTTTGTAGGCTGGTGAGCCGAGTGTTGATAAGTTGGTGGGATTATGTGTTTATTACGATGGAGAGCCTAAGTGTTAAAGGCCAGGAACATGCTTTTGTATATGTAATTATACAAAACATTAATAAAGATTAAATATCGTTGTGTGCATACCGACCACGAAGAAAGAGTGATGGGGGACTGAGATTCCATAGGGTGGATAAGGGAAAAGGGGCTAAAAGGTTGGAAAGAGAGGCTAAGCTTAGGGGATTAAATCCTTGAGAATTATAATTTATTATTATTCCAAAGCTGTGTGAAAGACATGTTTTTATCCTAAGTCATGGGAAAGGCAATGTGTGCCAAAGGGAACACATCCAGCTCCAGGAAGACAAGTGTTGACCTAGGCTTATGCAGTTAAAAGATGAAACGTCAGTTGAGATGGGGGTTCATCCTACCAATTTCCCGATCCTCCATCTAAAACCGTGAGATCTCTGTGATCGACCTCTGCATTTGTCTTGCCCCGCACCTTGAAACCAGTGGGAAAAACCCATGGACTGATCCTCTGTCTGAACCATTTTGTCTCTGCATTGAACCTCGGCACAACCACGCATCCTGAAACCCGAAATTAGTGAGTCGTTCTGTGTTTTCTAAGGAACCCGACACCTGAGTAATCGCCTTAGCCATGTCGTGTTTTAGCATGGGTTGTTTTCGCCTACGATGCCATGCCCATCTGTTGTTGCTACTGTCATCCCTATGTGAATGGGTGTTGAACCGTTGCTATTGTCTTCATCTGGTTGGAGCTGAGTCTAGGAGTGTGTTGAAGAAGAGGGTTGTCAGGATTGTGGTAGAAGAGGCGGGTTGTCAGGCCTGTGAGCAGCTCTCTCCGAGTGAGAGAGTCTGTTGGCAAGTGGTTTTCTTCCAGAGAGAGTCTAGCACCAGCTACGAAGCTTTGAGATTTCTTGATCTGGCATGTTGTTGATGTTATAAAAACAGTACCATGGAGCAATATAATAAAACAAATGCGGAAACAAAACACAAGAGATACACAATACAATAGAGACACAGATTTACGTGGTTCACCCAATGTGGGCTACGTCCACTAGAGAAATTGCCAGGTCCTTCCTTTATTATTATCCAACATATGAAGGGATACAATCTACAACAAACCCTTTGTAACTTCCTCTTCTTTCTCTCACAGTGTCCTATCTCATAATACAATATTCACCATCAACCATAGCCGCAATACATTTCCCTCATAAAAGAGGGTTGTCTTCTAGGGAAATAAACCCTAACATAATCTCTACCATTAGATCTGCGACCTTATAATGAACGGTCCAGATTTACAATGAAACTACAATATACATTTGCAAGGAAATTTTTCCTTCGAGGGATTTGCCCCCGAAACCCTGCTTTCCCCCAGACCCCCGAGTCGAGGGGATAGCCCCCCCGAACCCCTTAGAGGGGGTACCCCCCCTCTGCACTCCCCCGCGTGGAAGAGTGTACATACTTCTAGGGTTTAAATACTTCAGGGGGTATAAACACGGCTGAAAGCAAGGACCTTTGAATCATGAAGATAATCAGGCTCCACAACCAACAATCTCCCACTTGGAGACTGATCTCAACAAATCCACCGTTGTTGTATATGTTGTACTCTGAACCTTCTTGGACCTGGAAAATTTCTCATCTTCATCTTCATTCTTGAAGACCAACTGAAATTGAGCAGGAACTCAGTTTCTCCCTGGTTACTCCCTTTGTTAACATGTCTGCAGGATTCTAGCTAGTGTGTATCTTTTCCAACTTCAAATGTCCATCTTCCAAAGAGGATCGTATGAAGTGGTACCTCAACTGTATATGCTTAGTCTTCAAATGGAAGACTGAATTCTTTGCAAGGTGAATGGCACTCTGACTGCCACAGTACAACCTGTTGTTCTCTTGCTTCTTTCCCAATTTCTCCATAAACCTCTGTAACCAATTCTTCTCTTTACTAGCCTCTGTAGCAGCAACATACTCTGCCTCTGTTGTTGAAAGTGAAACAACCTTTTGCAATTTCGAAATCCAACTTACCGTTGTTCCACCTATAGTAAAAACATACCCTGTGGTGCTCCTCCTGCTGTCTTTATCACCGGCCATATCTAAATCAACATGTCCCTGTAGAAAAGTGTTTGAACCTCCAAAACATAATGCATGAGTAGTAGTACCTCTTAAATACTCGAGAATCCACTTTACTGCCTCCCAATGTTCTTTAACTGGATTTTTCATATACCTTCTCACAACTCCCACTGCATGTGCAATATCTGGTCTTGTGCAAACCATTGCATACATTAAGCTGCCAACTGTTGATGAATAAGGGACCCTCGACATGTATTCTATCTCCTCCTGTGTCTTGGGACACATTTCCTTGGTTAATTTGAAATGGTTCGCCAAAGGTGTACTAACTGGTTTTGCATTCTGCATTCTAAACCTCTCCAA
>CBVK0100247282.1:6163-16947 GCA_900067695.1 Picea abies | reverse complement strand
TGCTAAACGAGCGGTCAACAGAAGGATCACACCACAGATACAGGAACAGAATATAGATGAAAGCTTTGAAAGTAAAGTGCTCTAGATGAAGAGATATAACCACTTAAGCAATAATTCTACAACACATCAAAGATAGCTTGCATATGAATGTAAATTGAAAGACAGTGAGATCAGTGAGCTTGCAAGTGTGTAATTGTATTGCTGATGTTGTAGATTGAAGATTAAATTAAGTGATTAAGTGTGAGATTAATTTTAGCACTATCTAGGTGTCAACCCAAAAACTCTCCTCCCCCTATTACCAAGTGGTTGCTGGATGCTCAAGAAGTGAGGCAACGAGGCCTACCCTAGCTTCACAGGTCAACCCTAAGGCCAAGTACTTCGGAAAGGACGCCGCACGCCGTGAGACCGTCCCTGGCCTAGCACCTTCCGTGGCTTTTCTCAGAACCCGTTTTAAATGGCGAAAATGGTGAGTTATGGTGTCCTATTAAGTCTAATTAATTTGTTTTAGGCCTATGACCTAAATATTGCGAAGTGTTTGAATGCTTGTAGCTTGCCCAATAATGCAAAAAATGTTGAGACTAAAAGATAAGAAGGTTGATGCCCTTAAACAATGGAATTGCAAAATAAGTTCTTAAATGTTGATTTATTGCGTGTGAGTATTAAGAACTGAAGGTGCCTTTGAAGCACAAGATTGCAAGTTAAATTGCTTATAAAAGTTAGATTGCATATGAAACATAAAGCAAAACATATAACTTGCGGAAATTAAAAATGGTTAATTATCACTTGGAGATACCAATACTTGCATGCATGTATTAAAATATAGATCTAAGAGCGATTACTGCATGTGAAGTAAATGACTGAAATGAAATATTAATTAACCAGTTATTTGATGCATGTGTGCTGGATTAAGACTTAACAATTAGAGATTGCATGCAAAGATTACTGAAAGAAAAGGAAAACCACAATGCCTCCACGGGCTCTAAGCTAATTAGTTATGTTGGATCTACTCTAGATAAATTTCCTTTAAGCATGCATGTAGATATCAACGATTAAACTAGCTAAGCTATGAACTGAAAAAGAAAGGAAATCTAACTAAAGCATGCAAAGTAAAGACTCAAAAATAAAGGAACTGCAAGCCACTTGGGTACAACTCCTTGTGCTTGCTTTTACAATGATTTAGAGTAGATCGGGAAGAAGAAAACGTTGCCACAGTTAAAGGAGTTGTTGGAGGGTGTGTTGTGCGTGTAATTTGGGCAGCATGCCTTCTTGTCTTGACGATAATCTGCAAAAATCAGCAAGCTATTGCTTGCTGATTTGAGTTGCAACACACTCGAGAAATTTATGGAATTTATGTTTTTTAGGCAAAAATTCCTTGCATACAAAACCAGAAAATTATATGATTTTAGGCGACCTATCTAAACACATTAGCTACTAAAATCAAGAATGAAGAAGGTGAAGAATATCAGAAATAATTTGGAGTGTAAGTGAGAAGCAAGGGTAAATCCGTGCTTGGACCTATCCCAATGTCCTCTCCTTGAAGTGTCCTGCAAAGCTTAAACAAAATGTGAGACTAAAATAGATAATGATTGCATGTATTAATAATCAAAACTAATTTCAATCACTAGTAAATGCAAATCAAATAAGCTAGCAATTATACAATCACTAAGCTTAGTTAAGCAAACTAATTTACCCAACGATCTACCTATGATCGCACAAATACTTAAAACCAAATGATTTCACCTCATATGCATGTGAAGAGCCCAAACAAATCTCGAGATCCTTGAATCCTCCAAAGCATTCCCTTTTATTATCCAAATGGAAGAAGTTGTAGCAACTAATTGCTACAAGTTCTTCAACAACAACACCAATGAAGAAACGTGACAATATAAATGAGAGAGAGAGAGAATCGGATGGTGAGAAAATAGTAGCATAACAGTGCAATAATGAAAGGAAAAGAATGAGGGAGTGAGGGGTCTCTTAAATAGCTTGAGAAGCCAAGGAGACCCCTCTTGAATCTTCAAAACTTATCAAAGATTCAAGGGACAAGACAACTCACAGGGGAAAGCAGCCAATGAGAGACTAAGCTTTTAGGGTGAGGGGAAATGGCAAGTGTGTGAGTTGGAGGGTGCGAAAACAAGCAAGGAGGGGCAAATTAGGCAAGAGGAGACCCACGTATGGATTTAAGGAAGAGGTTACTTGCTTTCATGGAAGATGTTTCCATCTTCCACAAGCTTTATCCACTTTTTTACAAGAGGAAAGACGTGAGTGAGGAAGGAATGCGTGAGCTTTCCAAAGGAACAACGTGAGGTAAGGAGGAGTGTGTTGGCACACTCCTTAAAGGCGTGTGAATGGTGGAGGAAAGGAATACGAGTGAAAGGAGGGATCACACTCTAAATTTAAGAGAGTTTCCATACTTATGCGTGGCCTTTCCAACTTCATGTGAGGTAAAGCATGGGTCCAAAGAGGAAAAGTGTGAGGGTGATGGGGAGTGTGGAGGATGTGGGAGGAGTATGGTGGCTACACTCCAAAATGGTAAGCGATTGGTTGAGGAAAGAATGGTGCATGAGTGGAGAAAGGGAGAGGCCCACGTTCCAAATTAAAAGAGTTTCCAAGCTTTGACGTGGGAGGGGGGAACGTAAGCTCATAAAAGGGAAAGTGTGAGGATGGAAAGAGTGGAGGAGTGTGGTGGACACACTCTCCAAGGTGAAGTGTAAGCAAGGGGAGGCATAAGGTAAGGGAAGAGGGACCCACGCCGAAATTGAAATGAATTCTCAAAACTCACGTGGGAAAGGGGGACGTGAGCTCATAAGGGGACATAATTAAAATGTGAGTAATAATTAAATGTGGGTAAGAGGGTAGGTAAAGGGTGTGGGTAGGTTAGGTGGGGTCTCCCTCTCATTATTAATGCCACTTATTTCACTTGATTTGGACCATTATTACAAAAATGGCATTTGCCCATGTCCTGGGTTTGGCAATTAAAATTGTCGTTTTCCGAAAAAAATCCTAAGTGGACAAACAACCTAGCAAAACTTGTCCGACTGAGTTGAAACTTGGTCCACGGGTGTAGGGGGTCTCATTAGCTTTCTTTTGAGTACAAATACCCCTATCAAAAATCCCGGGACCTAAGTTTTACATTAATTACCCAAAATTAATTAATTCCCAACTTAAAAAAAACCTAGCTAGACTTGACGGAATTCCGCGAAATTTCGCGTACTGTCTTACATGGTCATTTACAACATTCCTAAACACTAGCTACCTGGGAATGACTTCATTAGAACGCCTTTCACCACTTTGGAGGATTTATTGGGTGGGAGTGAAAAACTCAAGGGAGATTAACCTTGCTGGTTAGGCCACATTAACCTCCTGAGGATAAAAAACACTCAGTGAAAGGAACTCTCCTAATGAAGAAACCCTAAGGAAACTAACCTAACATGATCCATGTAGACCCATTACATTTAAAACCCGCGCAGGGGTGCGGAAATCCCGCTTACAAAACTGTGTGCTAGAGCAAAAAATTCCCTGTAGAACCAATTAGTCTTCGACATGTTTACATCTGTTGATGCACATCTTCATGGTACATGGAGTTGACCCCCTAGTTGAAGAGGCGGTCAACAAGGTGGAGAATGAAGAAATAGTGCTGCAGCTTAGGAGAAGACTATGAACATATTCACCAAGCCTCCAGGTCCAAATAGGTTTGTATAGTTTAGAAAGAAGCTCGGTGTAATTTCCTGTATAACCATTAAGGGAGGGTGATGAAGTTAGATATTTAATAGTCATACTTAGTAATTTAAGTGATTTAAGTTAGAAAGTAAATTTTGTAATAAAGTCAATTTATTATGACTTTATATTAGATTAAACATTGCACCAAGAGAGACTACAATTCAGTATGGATGAGATGTGTAACGTAACGTAACGCTAATAAATTAAAATGAAAGAGAAGTTGAGGTCCATAACATAAAAACAAAAATAAAAATGGAAAAAATGACCATAATAATAATAAAATATGTAAAACTTTATGGAAGAGGTTAAGAGGTTCATTGTAAATACCCTTCCACTTTTTGTACAGCTTTTTGTAAATACTTTTATGTAAATAGAAGACATTTTTCAAAAAAAAACAAAAAATGTAAAAATTAAAAAACGACCATAATAATAATAACAAAATGTAATAATAAAATAAACTAGCATAGATCCATCTTAATCCGTGATCTTTTAAGCACTAAGAGATTTGCAGCTTGGTTTCTTTTGATCCCTTTCGATTCTTAATAGGTTTGGGGTTAAGATGGATCTCCATTGGTTTATTTACATTCTAATAATGGGAATATGAAGAGATTAAATATTCCCTCCATGTGACCACATAAGACTCTTGGAAAATGAATCAGTTAGTTTGAATGGTTCTCTCTTTGTTTCATTGTTTGTATTTTTTCTATTGTGTATGTAAATTCTGATAGATACAAGGTGATTTTTGATGGAGCTGGCAAGGGAAACCCAGGCAAAGCAACAAATAGTGACGTGGTGAGAGACCACAATGGTAGAGTAATAGCTATATTGTAATGTTCCCAAGCCAATTTTTTAAGCTGGGAACACTAATTGACAGCTGATTTACTTGCTTATATGTGTGTGTTTGTAGGTTGGCCTCTTAGGTTTCGGCCTTAGGGTTTATATTCAGTTATTAAGCACAGATCTGAAGATATACACAATGGAAATACGAGATCTAACCAGTACACAAAATATGGAACCAAATAGCATAGATCTGACCTTTATTATTATGAAAAGCAAGAACTTGATACAAAGAGGATGCAGATATGGAATAATATCAGATGGCTCCAATAGATAACATTGAGTATTCACTGTGTGCTCAAGAGCCCAATAGCCAAATGCATAATAATCCAAGATGAGTGAGAGGTGTGCCCTAGGCTTTCCTTTGTACCTCCTTCTATTCCTTTGTTGAGTTAAGTTAACCCTTAGGTTCAACTCCTAACTCAACCTCAAGCGCTCTAATCTTCCAGTGAGTTACTTTTTACCTTTTCAGTCAACTTAAAAATATAACATTGAGTTTAGCTGACATTTCCCCATGCTGCATGAGACTATAGTCTAGTGGGGATGACTAGACTACTAAGTCTCTCCAAACCTCTTCATCAAGAGGTGGGGGACATTATAGTCTCCCCTGCTAGAAATTGCTTGTCCACAAGCAATTTTGAACCTGTCTCCTGTATCACCTGTTCACTCTCCCACGTGGCATCCTTAATGGGCAAGTCCTTCCATTTGACTAAGTATTCTCTGATGCTCCTCCTCCTGAGTTTATTCTCCCGAAACCCAGTATTTCCTCCGGTATCAGTACCAATTGCCCCTCCTCATCTAAAGGTGGCAGTACCTCAAGTGGGGTGATGTGTTGGCCGATGGCCCTCTTCAAGCACGACACATGGAAGACGTTGTGTATCTTGCTACCCTGTGGGAGTTCAAGTTCATAAGCCACAAACCCTATCTTTTTGCTGATCCTGTAGGGTCCAAAGAACCGGGGTTGGAGCTTTTCTGCTCCACTTCTTTTGATAGAATCTTGTCTGTACGGTTGGAGCCTTAGGTAGACCAAGTCACCAACCTCAAAAGTACGCTCTACCCAGTGTTTGTCTGCCTGGACCTTTTGCTGATTTTGTGCCCTTTGTAGATGATCTTTTAATTCCCTGAGTATGTCTTGACTCTGCTGCACCCAATCCTGTACCATCGGAGCTCTGCTATCACCAAAGGCAATCTCTACAAAAGAGAGTGGGTCATAACTGTATAAAGCCTTGAATGGAGTCATACATATGGACATGTGATGAGTGGTGTTGTAACAGTATTCCCCTAGGTGTAGCCACCTAACCCATGCCTTCTGTTGTCCTGCTACATAATTCCTGAGGTAGCCTTCCACCCACTTGTTGACTATTTTGGTCTGCCCATCAGTCTGAGGATGATAACTAGTGCTAGGGGTCAAGGCCGTACCAACCAACCTGAATAACTCCTGCCAAAAGGTGCTCATAAATCGACTATCCCTGTCACTAACGATGGTCTTGGATAGACCGTGTAGTATGAAGATCTCCCTGAAGAATAATTCGACCACCTGTGCTGCACTGAAGTCTGTGGCAATGGAGAAGAAGTGTGCAAACTTAGTTAACCTGTCCACCACTACAAAATTACAGTGTTTACCCTGTTCCCTTGGCAATCCTGTGATGAAATCCATGGAGATGCTCTCCCATTTGTGCTCTGGGATGGGTAGAGGTTGTAGTAGCCCTGCTGGATGTGTGTGCTCATCCTTGTTTTCCTGGCAAGTAGTACACTCCTTGATGTGGCTCATCACATCTTCTTTAAGGCCCTTCCATGAAAACCTTTCCCTTACTTGCCTATATGTTTTGACCATCCCTTGGTGCCCTGCCACCGGAGAATCATGGCATGCCTGCAGTACCTTGTCCTTGAAGGCTGACTCCGGAACCAAGAATATTTGGCCCTTGTAGTAGATGATGTCATTTATGACTCTGAAGTTGTCATCCTGTATCTGCCCATCCGTCAACTGACAAGCGAACTGGTTTTTGGAGTACTCCAATAGGAGGTGTGCCTTCCAATCAACTGAAATATCGGTCATAGCATAGACTGATGGCATTCTAGATAATGCATCTACCACCACGTTATTCTTCCCCTCGACATATTCAATGTCAAAATCATAGGCCTGTATCTTACTAACCCACTTCTGCTGCCTCTCATTCAAGTCTTTATGTTCCAAGAAGTACTTAAGGCTGTTGTGATCTGATCTCACTACAAATCTTGCTCCCACCAAGTATTGTGTGAATTTGGCCAAGGCATGCGTGATGGCCATCATTTCTTTGTTGTAAATAGTGTAAAGAAGCTCAGGGCCCCTCAACTTTCGGCTCTCATAGGCAAGGGGATGCCTATTCTGCATAAGTACGGCCCCAATGCCCTCTCCGGAGGCATCACACTCCAATATGAAGGGTAGGCCGAAATCTGGTAAGGCCAAAACTGGGCATGTGCTCATTACCTTTTTCATTTTGTCGAATGTAGACTGTGCCTCTTCACTCCATCTGAAAGCCCCTTTCTTGGTCAAATCGGTCAAGGGTGCACAAAGTTGTGAGAACCCCTTGACGAACTTCCTGTAATAAGTGCAGATGCCGAGAAACCCCCTCAACTCTGTAAGAGTTTTAGGTGTGGGCCAGTCAAGTATCGCTTGGATCTTCTCTTGGTGTACCTGTACCCCCTTCACTCCAATGATGTGCCCTAAGTAAAGGACCTCTGTCATTACAAATTCACATTTGGATTCCTTGGCATACAAGGATTGGTCCTCCATGATGGTTAAAATCTGTTCCACATGCTGAAGATGTTCCTCCCAAGTCTTGCTATAGATCAACAAGTCATCAAAAAATACAAGAAGGTGCTTCCTCAACTGCTTGTTGAAGATATGATTCATGCATGACTGAAAGGTGGCTGGCACATTGGTCAATCCAAATGACATCACTAGGAACTCATAGTGGCTGTAGTGACACCTGAAGGCAGTTTTGGGGATGTCCTGCTCCCTCATTTTGATCTGATGATATCCAGAGCGCAAGTCAATCTTGGTGAAGTAAACAACCCCATGGAGCTCATCCAATAGCTCATCAATCCTCGGAATGGGATACCTGTTTTTGATAGTCTGCTTGTTTAATGCCATGAAGTCAATGCACATGTGCATGGTTCCATCCTTCTTCTTGACTAGTACCACTGAAGATGCGAAAGGACTGGAACTTGGTCTAATGTGACCCATGTGTAAGAGTTCTTTGATGGCCTTCTCTATCTCGTCCTTGTACTTCTTTGGGTGTTTGTAGGGTGTGGTGATGACAGGCTTTGCCCCCTCTTCCAACTCAATGATATGCTCAAATCCCCTATCTGGTGGCACTCCTGGTGGAATGGGTCCAAACACCTTACTGTGTTTGTCAATGATCCTCTGGATCTTTGGTGCATAGTGAACCTTCCCCCTTCTTGTCCACATGTTCCGAAATCTTGCACTCAACAGCATATACGATCTCTTCTCTTCTGAAAATGGCCTCCATACGCTTTGTTGTAACTACTCTGGCTGTGTTACCAGACATGCCTTTGAGAACTACCTTTCTTCCACTCTCCTCTGTGAATGACATATCCATATTCTTGTAGTTGGTGGTGATAGGTCCCAACGTATTGAGCCACTGAACTCCAAGGATTATGTTTGTATCAGGGAGGTTCATCACATAAAAGTCTTGTGCTAAGTCATGCCTACCCAGTGTAAGCTGCATCCCTGGAATATACCTGTTACAAGGCATGGTGCTTCCTCCACCTTGAATCCTTCAAATTCAACTGTGGGTATGTGCCTCTTTTGTAGCAGTGTTGAGTCAATGAGGTTGTGAGAAGCACCCCCATCAATGAGAATCGAAACCCTTTGCCCTTGCAATACCCCTCTCATCCTAAAGGTGTTGTACTTGGGTACCCCACTGATGGATGCCAATGTAGCCCTCTCCTCTGTTGCACTGCCGTGACCTGTAGCCTCCTCTTCTGCAATTTCGGTGGTGTCTGCTTCTATGTTCTGGATGTGGCTGAAATCCTCATCCTCTTCATTATCAGATGTCACCTCAATGTAATGAACCTGGCCACGGCCCATACACTTGTGGGATGGGTTCCACAGCTCTTTGCATGTGTAGCATAACTGCTTTATTCTTAGTTCTCTTCTAGTGTTCTCATCCATCCTACTTCTTCCCTTGTCAAACCCCCTTGGGTCTCTTCCTCCTGGATTCATTGGAGGTCTTTGGTCTCTCCCTCTGGTGTTTAGAGGTGGTCTAGGCACAAATTTCAGTTTTGCAGTTGGGCCTAGATCTCTTGTCCTCCATGTAGCATCCTGCAAGTTGGTAGGCTTAAAAGCCTTAACCCAACCCTTTAAGGGTTCCATCAAACCCTTTGTGAAGAGCATCATGAGCCTGGACTGTGCACATCCTGTACCATGACTGCTGACCTCTGAAACTCCTCAATATACACCTCCGGTGATCCTGTCTGTCTGAGTTGTGTGAGTTCCCTGAAATGGAGTTCTGGATCCCCCTGGTCAAACCTGTCGATGAGCCTCTGTGTAAGCTCTGTGTATGCCACCATCTGATTGTGGCCAAGTATGGTCAACCCATGGTACCACCAGTCATGAGCTTTTCCCTCCAAGTACATGGTGGCAAACTTGATGGCATCCATCACCCTCATAGGGTTAAGCTGTAGGTAAGTGTCTAGTTTTTGTACCCACGCCTTTGCAGTCGTCTTGGCTGAACCATCAAATTAGGGGATCTCCATCTTCCCAACCTTGTGCTCAAGCTCATAGTTGTTCCTATGGTACAACCTAGGCTTGCTTCTGAATTTTAATCCACAGAACTGATCTAGGGTGATTTGCCTCTGAACTGGTATGCTTAATGAGTTGTACTCCCTGACATATTGATCAAACTGATCCTCAAAATCATCTAGGTGGTTGGGCTGTGTGGGTTCTGTTATCGCGCAGTTTGTAGTTAGGATAAAGATAGATGTGAAAAGGCAAACTGGCGTAACTGGAACCAATCCCACCCAATGTCACCTCGATGAGAAGGTTCTTTCTGTTTAGGGAGGTAAGGCCCAGGGGAGATGTCCCCGGTGACCTGGGGTTTTGAGAAGGCAAAGGATTGTAAGACAAAAGGTAAATTCCCCCCTCACAAGTCACCACCGAGTAGATAGTCTGGCTAACAGCCAATAAAGAGAAGTATAACCATAAAATAGAGATGCACCTGCCCGAGACAAAGCAACAAGAAACATATATATGCAAGCTTACTCACTTGGTTAGTACTTCATATAATCAATGACTATCTGATATATATAAGCAATTGAATAATAAATATTGACGAAGTCAATGTTTATAAAATAACAATGATGCACAATGTCACTTCTTCAATAAATGCTAAGAAAACGTGGCATTCAATGTAACAATCAATACTTCATTCTAGTAATGCCCTTAAATAACCATTCAATTGCTCATAGGAAAAACGATAGCTAAACAATGAGTTTAATAGCAAGAGATGACGGCAACATTTAGTTAGTAGGGTTAGTTTTAGGCTAGGGTTAGAATAGTTAGGGTTTCATTCAATGTATTGAGAGTTGTTTGATCATAGCATTCACAAGCTTGGTCTTAGATCAGTGCGTTTCTAGGGTTAGTGGAGTCAAAAGGAGGACACAGGAGTTGAAGGATTAAGGAAGATAGTAAGGCTAAGGACTGGAGGGTGAAGCTTTGAGGTGTTGCTGTGGCAAGGCCTCAAAGTCAAAACCCTAGGAGAGAGAGGCTCACTTTGGTGTAGGGGAACTAGGCCTCAGTGGTCTCTCCTCCTTCCTTAACTCAATGGAAAAACGACTAGCTTAGAACGTAGCATGAAACTAAGACAAGAGGATCTGCAAGGCAACATGTTGCTATAGCAAGGCTTTACCAACAAACCCTAGAAAATCGGCTCATCAAGGTGTAGGGAAACTAGGCCTTGATGCGTCTTCTTCTTAGCTCAGAAAATTAAAACGACTAGCAATGAAGATGGGGAACAGAGTGTAGCTAAGGCTAGGCTCTTTTTCTCTTCAAATAATGATGGCTGAAAATCTTGACGGGGACATGAAACAAGGACCTACGATGTGTGCTTGTCACCTAGGGTTTATTCAACAAATTTATAACAATATATGCAAGAAATAACAATACAACCTGTCGCCGTCCTAATGCACACTTGCTAACGTGAGCTAAGTCCAACTCACTTAGT
>CBVK0100247281.1:0-16952 GCA_900067695.1 Picea abies | reverse complement strand
TTTCTACTGACATTCTCGTCATATGTTTCTGATTCCTTATGTGCTTCAGCTGCAGTTTCGTAATCGTTGGAGATATATATGTTGTTTACTATTTTGGTGGTTGTTGCTTGTTCATTGGTTCGTCAGTTGTTGGTTGTGTTTATTTGGCTCAAGTTTACGATTTGGGGCCCTAGGGATGCAGTTGGGCCTATTCGTGCTTTCTCGCTGGTTTGGTGCTTGCTGTTTTATTTTGTTTACTTCGGATTTGCAGGGTTGGGGACATGTGCCGGTAGTTGGAGATGCTTTTTTTTTTTATGTATTATTATTATTTTGTGGTGATTTACGGTGTTCATCCCCTGCACCCACGAGTGGACATGCGGTTGTGTTATTTGCCATGTTTGGCGAGGTCGATATTTGTTCTACTATGAGATTTTGTTGGTACTTCAGTGTTGACATGATAGAAAATAGTTGCATGAAAAATAGTTCGAGAAGTACATGTGCAATTGCAATATCCGTTGTTTTTTTGTTAAAATAAAGCATATGCAGGTTGCACTTATAAACCATATATGGTGAAATGTGCCCATATGACAATACATGTTCTTTATCCTCTACACATACTGGTGTGAGTACGATACAATTTGTCTTGTACTTGAGATATGATATGTACAACAAAGATACTACAAAATTATATTTCCATGTCTGGAAGCATATCTGGGTGGTTTTCCACGAAAAACCAAAATCTTGTATGGTGGGCACATCAGTCTGTGTAGAGGATAAATAACATGTATTTCCATGGGTGGAATCATATCTGGATACTTTTCCATGGAAAACCAAAAATCGTTTAGCTATGGCCATGCAATTTCGTAATATTTTGTGGCTTGTAATATATTTTGGATATGGAAATAAATTGTATATTTACAACTATGGATGGAGAAGCACAAAGGTTCATGTTTCTGCATATATTTTATTCTATTCGTTGAGTCTCATTTAATGTATGTACATATTACTTGTTCTCCGGTGCATACTATCTTCCATTCATGTTCATTTTATTTTGTGTGTTCCCACATTCAAACAAACAGAATAGCTAGAGAAAGCGACAAAGTCTTGACTGCATCGGTTGAAGAGGAGATAGAAAGGTATGTGCTTGTACTTGTATTTCATATTGCATTGTTTTGTATTTCATTTATTGTCTGTATATGTGTTCACCTAGTTTATTGTATGTATATGTTGCATACCTTCCTACATAATAACTTATCTTCATTACATGTCTTCCTGCATACTAACTTCCTTCATGTCAGTTGTATTTTTCTTGCATTCCTACATTTAAAGAAATAGAATGGCTAGAGAGGATGATGGACTCTTCGGCGCAAATGTAGACGAGGAGTTACAGAGGTGGATACCTGTACTCTTATTTCATATTCCAGTGTTCAGTATGTGATTTACTGTCTGTATATTTGTTGTGCTTGTTATGCTGCTTTGCACCCTTTATTATTATTATTATTATTTACCTGTATGTATATACTACGTATCTTTCTACTTATTCTCATGTGAATCGTATTCTGTTTGTTGTTACATTGAAATAAATATAACTGTTTTTCTTTCTTTTACATGTCTGTCTTCATACTAACTTGCCTTCATGTCAATTGTATATTCGACGTTGCTACCTTGGAAGAAACAGGTTGGTTGGATAGGAAGATGAATTGTTTTGTGCAATAACAGAGGGTTCTGTGGTATAATCTTCGAAAAGGCATACCAATTGTGCTAGTAAATTAAATATACAAACCAGGTGGGGGCATATAATATTAGACTAGAAAACGATGACTTGGCAGCAATGGGCCTTTGTGCCCTTCCCATTTATTCTTTTTCCATTTTCTATTATCCCTTTTACTTTCTAATTTCTCTTCTTAGTGGTATTTCCGAAAATGCCTTGGTGCACCGGTTGGGGGACTAACGGGTTCACATTTATGGTCACGCTTCTACCTTATTCCATACTTACCCACTTTGTCGATTGCAGGTGTCAGGATGGTGGGTTCAATATTGCTCCCTTGGCTTCTGGGGTTCCATGATATATAGATTGGATGTCATTCCCTGCCATTACACATTTTTCCAGTTAAAAAATTAGAGGCATACAATTTGACCCTCGGGTCCTCATGTTTCCTGAGTATATTTCTTGACACCCTATTTTGTATTCCATCTCCTTCCACATTGCATGTGACATTAAGAACTATTATGGACATTATACAATTCACATGGTTGTTCAGTCCTTCTGATGTTCATCTACACATGCTTGCATCAGAAAAAGTTGGACAAGTGACATGGCCATGAGCAGTCAATCATCGTAAACATCAACATACCGACAAGGACAAAGGTAAAGATTCATACAGTGTGTTCCTAAAAAGACCATTTTCATCATTTTTGTGCATTTTCTCCACTCGTGTAATTTTCTTGAAGTGCCAACTTCTGTCAACTACAAAAAAAAATATGTCAGGAAATAGAGAAACTTTTATATTAGAAATAAATAATAATAATTACAAGGAATTCATATAAACTATAATATTTTCAATCCAATACACCAATAAAAAACTACAACAATCTAGAAGCTGCAACTTTGTCATTTTTTCACCTCTTTTTCGAGACTTAGAATTTTTAGCAAAAATGGCTATCTCACAATCTATGCACTTATGGAAAATTTTCAATAAACCAGATTTGTTTGTATTGGTGATTATATAAAATGTCTAGTAAATAAATTTTTTCATTTTTGTGATCTATGGTCACTTTTCTTACTCTAAAAATCTCAAAATTCCCCAAAAGTGGCATGAAATAATGGATTTTGGCCTATTTCAGTATTCTCATTCTAATCTCCTTAGGATTATTTCAGTTCTATCATGGTTTATTTTTGTGTCTTTGTTTTTTACTCTTTCCAATAGTTTCATCTTGATATGGATCTTTGTCAATGACTTGGACCCAAATCTTTAAAAACCACTATTTTTCATTTTCAGACAAATCCAAGAAGAATTAGACAAGAACCCTCTCTAAAACTTTTGTATATCTCTTCTCTATAGAAAAAATCCATAAGTTTCATCTCCATTTGAATTAATATTCTCTAGTTATATCCCAAATACAAAAATGTCTCGAGAATTGGTATTTTTGTTTTGAAACTGTGAAACAATTTTATTAAAGGATAAATGTCATTCAAGGTAAAATTAAACATTTACATTCCTTAATTTGAAGGTAATATGGATACATACACCTTATAAACGTGGCTCAATCTTCTGTGAGAAGTGTAATTTTAAGTTAATAACTTTTAGGGTAGAGAAAAAATTACCTATGCCCCATTGAAAGTGATTCGAGTGATTTGTGGGAGAGTTATTATTAGCATACTACCATTGATTATAATAAGGAAAATACCTTGTTTGAATATATAAGCCTTGCATACCTTAATATATAAGGTAATATTTGGTGAATGTCTAGAGTGAGAAATACCTTCCTATGGGAAATTATGATAGCCAATATGCCAACTGAAGAGAACTCAAAGGTTAAGGATAGTTTATGATAGCCAATATGCCAACTGAAGAGAACTCAAAGGTTAAGGATAGTTTGTGTAAGAATACATAAACACATTCCATGTGTTGTTCACAAAAATGGGCATTAAGGACTTAAATAGGCACAAATTTCTAAAGTAAAACCATTATTGACACTAGTGCATTCAAAATAAAAAGGAAGTTACAGTATCCAATTTATGAGGGAAGCATATAGATATCTAGTAAAAAAATAAATAGAAGTTTTTGAGCACCAAGGAGAGAAGCAATTTGATTTTATGAAAAAGTTTTAGGTCATATCATAACTTTCCTATTTGGTGGTATTTAGAAATTAGGTAATTAATGTAATATGTCCTTTGAAGAGGGGCTTAAATGAAGATGGACACATGATGGTGGGGATTTTTCTTGTAAGAAGTTATTTATAGAACTAAAAATCTATGTAATATTTTATGAAGGATTGTTATTGTATAGATATTTTCTCAAAGGAGGTTTCCCTATCGAATAGGACCATGAACATTGCTCTCTCTTCTACAGTATCAATAGAAGGGTTATATTCTGTAGGTTTAATCTCAGGGTTATATTACGTAGGTTTAATCTCACTGTCTCTTTTATTTTCTTTTTTGTGCTTATATTTATATCTAAATATTGTTTGTTTTGTTGTTTATGTTAGTTAAGTAGATTGCAAGTGGTATTAGAGCTCTTTCTTAAACCATCACATGCACCAATTTTAGAATTTTTTTTTTTAGGATAGAGACATGTTCAAGCGTGTTTAAACATAGAGATTTATCATTAAACAAGTAAACCTACAATTGGGGAAGAACACACGTGATGAATACAAGTCAAATCACCTAGTTGGGCACCCTTGTAACCTCTCCTTTGAGTTGTACTAGATCAAATTGAATATACCTACAAATTCGATCTCCCACATACCCTTGGGTATATCAAAAGTTCTTTAGGAGCACCTGAAACTAACCTTAGATAGTCCTCTTGACCATACTACTACTATAGTACACCAAGAACAACACTTGTGGAGATCACTCTAGCATACCAAGTAATTGAGTACTACAGCTAGGGGTATGAGCTATCCTCCTTAGTCGGTTCCCTAAAAGATTCAACCAAGTACTATTGTTAGGAATCTTCAAGTATCTCATAGAGCTATAGCGCGTGTTACTCATTTTTCCTTATGACCCTGCAAACCCTAACCTTTGCAAAATAGGTAACTGAAAGAACATTCTTGTTGAAATATCGAGAATTTGGTAATTTGTTAGTGCAATAATACTCATCTTGGAGTGATACTCCTACTAGAGTTGAAAAAAAATGGAGTAATATTCCTCTTATAGTAATATAAAAAAGTTTATAAGAGAACTATCTCAAAAGATGTTGATCATGTTGGTATAACTCTTTAGTAAAAAAAAAAATTGGACTTAAACATACTATTGTAAGAGGCCTATATCAATAATGTCCTTGTAAAGAGTTGATTGCATTGATATATCTCAATAGTGTTCTTGTAAAAAGTTGATTGCATTGATATAATTCTCAAATAATTGGGATGTTGTTTACTCTAAATGTGACTGAAGTGATAGAGCAAGAATTAAACTTGGGTAGGGAGAATAACAATCATTTCTCCCAACCACCCAAACTAAACCCAATTGACATGATTGGGTTTTTTCAATGAAGTTTATGTTTTGAATTTTTTTTTTAAATATGTATGTGGGTTTTTTTGAAGATTATGTTTTGAATTGTTTTTTTTTTTTTTTAATTGTTTTGGATACCATGTGTATTCACTTTATGGACTATAAGTTTAAATGATTGGTAAAATATATATAATAATAAGAATTTAATTGAATTTTTTTTTTGTTGTTATAATAAAATCATGTTAATGTTTTGTTTTATATATAATCATAAAGAAGAAATTAAAAGAACAAAATAAAGAAAAGTGAAAATAATATATGATAAAAGAAATAGATGATATATAAAATTTGGGATGTTTTGTGAAGTGTTATGGGGATTATTTATAATTGTTAAACCTCAAAAACAAAGAATGTAATAGATGTTGCTAAATATGATGTTGCTAAGTATCAATAAATTTGATGAACATATGATGTATATATGTAATGATGTAAAGTTTGTAAATATTTATTTTGTGTTTTTATTAAATGTTTGGTTTAAAATATATTTTAATATAAATTTATTTATTTAATTAATATATTATTTTTATATTTAATTTAAAATAAATAAATTAAGTATAATATTATATTTATTTATTTATTTTTATATTAAGTATCAATAAATTGATGAACATATGATGTATATATGTAATGATGTAAAGTTTGTAAATATTTATTTTGTGTTTTTATTAAATGTTTGGTTTAAAATATATTTTAATATAAATTTATTTAAATTTATTTATTTAATTAGTATAATATTTTTATATTTAATTTAAAATATATAGAAATATAAAAATAAACAAAATTCATTTAAATATTTAATTTATGTAAATTATATTGATTAATTAAAAAATTTTAAAGAAATATTTAAAATTATATTAACCAATATTAATGAAGTAATAGCTTAGAGGATGGGGGAGAAACACGCCTACTTTTTGGAAAATTTTAGAATACTTATTATTACAAAGATTGACTTAAGATTCATCGGTATGATTATGATTTTACATTTATCTTTATCTTTTTGTCTAAATATATATATTTAGAATACACTTTCTCACAATGGGGTGGGTTATATGAAAGTGTTCGTTATTTTTTTTTAATTAATATTTATGGATATGTATATTAGATTTTATAATTTGTTGAGATATTGAGTGATATAAAAGTTTATAATTATGATATTTGGTTATATATATATATATATATGAGAATAATGTTAAGTAGATTATATCATACATATAATTGATTATTTAAAATTCAACATGCTATATATTATTTAAAAGATGAATGATTTTATGATTTCAATTGGAATATATAATGATGAGTAATAGTGTTATTTCAAATGAAATATGGAACATTTAATGAATGAATGTGTAGTGTTAGATATATTTTGAATATCATATGTAATGTTGAATAATCGAGTTACTTTTATTTGATAATGGAATATGACATTTTAATGAGACTATTTATTATATATTGACATACGTTTATTGTTATGTGATGTGCTACAAATAGGAGTGATTGGATATGATACAATTTGAATAACTAGTGATGATGTGTAGTTTGTGGGAGCCCACACCCACAAGGGATTTTCATCATGAGTTCTAATTATGGGCTAAGTACACAATAATACTCTTAATATCCATATACCTATTGTTACACATGTTTTTGGTCCTTTAGTGCATGCGAGTTGAGCTAGGCCATCATCTTCTGCTAGATCATAGAGTAGCACGTTGCTCAAACCAAAACTAGTTAAATTTACCATGCGTGCACTCATTACAATGATGCAACTTGCATCTAGATATTGATATCCTTACACCCCAATGGTGCAATTTATTCATGCATGTGTGATGCCAGTGAGAAGAACATGGATACAAGATAGAATGGCCCAAAACCTCATGTAGGTGCTAGTCACAATTTTTTTTTTTTAGGCTAGACACTTGTAAAACCATGATCTTTCTCACCATCTAGTATGAATCATCTCTATTCTTGTAAAAGAGAGGCTCTTGGTGATATTGGGAGACACTTACATCTATGGTTCTCTATTTTTTGATTGTGAAATTTGGGTTGAGCCTTACCAACATCCCTTGGTCTTAGGTTAACTTCTTGGGAGATCTCTTCTATTTTTCTAAATTGTTCTTGGATTGAGAGTGGTGATTATAGATTTGTCTAGATATATCTAGAGTTAGATGGGAAGTTTTCAGAGCAGTTTTACCCATATCAACTACCTTAAAGAAACTGAACTGACCTTATGTTAAAGAAGAGTAACAATATTTGTAATAAAAAAAAACATTGGCCCCTAATGCTAGTGTGCAACTAAGATTGTATTTTCATCTTCATGTAACTAGAAGACAAAACCCATTGGAAAACCTATTAATAAATATTAAAATTTGGACCATTTCCAAGGAATGGACACTAAACCTTCTATATCTAATCATTTAGAGTCCTTTCCAAGATTTATCTCCCATACAATTTTCCAATAGGTCCTTTCCATTATAATCCATCACCTTCTCTAGCATTAAATCCTCTCCCACAAATTATAATCCATCACCTTCTCTAGCATTAAATCCTCTCCCACAACCATTCTCACAAGAATTTTCTTCTATTTCACATACTCTATTTCACATACGTTCTTTTATTTATTTCCTTATTCTTTCATGGAGCTTCCAAATTGAGACGAAATAGACTCTTTTTTTAACTTAAAAATCTTCGAAGCCTATGCCTCTCCTAATAAACCATGAGCCTTTTAGTACACCCCTTATGATTTTGGTATTTTCCTCACACTTTCAAAGGATTTAAGTGTTAATTTTCCTCACCCCTAATCAAATCATGTTCAAACACTATTAAATCCTTCAAGACAATGGACATGAATGACATCAATTACTACTTTACTTCTCACAACCTCAAGCTTGCTTCTATCAACTTCAAAGTTATGATTAGTTCTAGGTGTCTTATACTTAGGACTTGTACATTCAATGATATTGTATGTCCCCATATTTTAACCTTTGAATTGAATTTTACCTATTTTTATTTATTTTTCTATAATTTTATCCAAAAATGTCAAAGTTTCTTGTGGTACAGACATGAATCCCCTTAGGACCGAGGCTTTCATTCCTAAGGAGATAGTTGTCTCCCTTCATAGGGATCTTCAAAGTAATCCATGAGTTAAATCTCCTTACATTCCACGTCCACCTACTTTGAGTTATATTAGAGCTCATTACAAATTTATGATTTTGCATTAAACCTTTTTCATTATAGCTTAGAAATATTATCAGTTTTTATGTTCTTTTGCATTAAACCTTATTTTGGAAATATTATCAGTTTTTATGTTTTTTTGATATCTCTTATTTTCAATTTAGTATGTCATTTTGCATATCTATTTTAGCTAATTGTTTTTGTTTTCTTTATTTTTTTTTCTCTATCAACATTAATAATAGTAAGAAACATTTTAAATTATCACTTGTCACCTTCAAGTTATGGTTCATTTGTTGAGTTTGTAATTATAAGTAGTTTCACAAGATCATTTAGTTGGAACTCATCCTATATACATATGATATCTTCTATAAATTAGTACCATTATTTAGAATGACCTTCCTTGTACTCCAAGTCTTTCATCAAGTTTTTACTTTTGATATATCTTCATTAGATGACTTCCTTGTACTCTAAAATTTTCTATTTAAGAAAACGATAAAAACTATGAATACAAACCAAGTTTTTTAATTTTTAATTAATCTTCATTAAATGACAAAAAAATAAATACTCCAATTCCTCTAGTAGGTTGACAAACTAACTACTATAATATTAATTATAGAAAATATATTTTTAAATAAAATTATCTATAACCTAAATTTGTTATATATCTATATGATATTTTTCATGACTCATATCACAAAATTACATTAACAAACTCAAATCATTCATATTAAACATAAATTCCCCTATCAAATTCCAACCTTTAGTATAATCGAATCTGGCGCGACACAAATTCCTACATCAAGTCATCCCTCGGCTTAAAATTTTAACCAATTTTAGACGCGGACTATGTTGATGCTTATTTCATTGTTATTTTCTTTTTAAATGATTGCCAATCTTCTAGTACAAGCTAAGATGTGTAAAGATGGAAATCAATATGAAAGCTTTCAATATCAATTATTTATTTCAGTTTATAAATGATTTCAATTTGATTCTTTTAATGGAGATTATCTTTTGAGTTTTTTTAAAGAGTTTATGTCGAGCTCTTATGAAGATTATGTTTTGAATGGTTTTGGATAAAATATGTGTTCAATTTATAGATATTGATGGCAAGTTTAAATGATTGATAAAGTATATAATTATAAGAATTTAATTGAAAATTAGTATATTACTTGACAAGTTTAAATGATTGGTAAAATATATAATTATAAGAATTTAATTGAAAAATAATATTTTAGTTGTTGATTAATTAATATATAAAATTATGTTATAATATTTTATAATTATGAAGATTAAATGTTATAAAAATAAATAAAGAAAAGTAAAATTAATAGACTATAAAAAAAAATAAAGGGTATATAAATTTTGAAATGTATTGTGAAGTGTTATGATAATTATTTATAATTAATTAATATTAAAAAATAAAATTAAAATAAAATAAAAGAAGTGAAGTAAGTGATATTTTTGACTATTAATGTTATTGTATTTTTAGTCACTTTAGTTTAGCGGAGATGCATTCTAATAGCATAAATGCATCATTTACTTAAATTTGGCTAACTATTGTCTCTCCCAAATCTACAAATGAACTTCATTTTGCATATACTCACTTGTTTCCTTCCTAAAGAGTGCGAGTACTAGACGTTTTTCTTAAGGAAATGTGTGAGTGCATTCTAATCATGAAAATTACGCACTCTTGCATGAAGTTTATGGGAAATTAATTTCATAACTTCCTAATTATAGTTGAAAATGGTCTTAATCACATTGAAGTGGTATAAGTAAGACCTCAAAGGAGGAAACTTAACAAACTACTCCCATGATATCAACATTATCATATGATCCCAACATGATATCAGCATTATCATCTGATCCCAAGCAGTCAGATCTATTTTCCTAGGGTTTTTATGACTAGCATATCCATGAGTTATCCCATCCTCAACATATTCTATCTCTCACTTTCCAAGAAAGAGATCTAAGACATTCTTGTGTATCTTCTTTGAGCGGACAAAAACATTGGATATTGAGCAGTCTTGAGTGACATGGGGTAGAATGAATCTGAACAATGGCTACAGATGATGTCGATAGTAGAAGTGAGGTAAAATTTATTTGCACTATTGTTTTCATTTATAAAATAGAGATTGTTTTCATTTATAAAATAGAGATCTCTCTTGCCGCCCGCCCAAGATATTGTCTACTTCCATGCATATGTTTGATTATTAGTTTCTAGTTTTGGTTCTGCTTCTCCTGACTTGAGTTAGTTAGTTAGTTAGTTATTGCATAATTCAGTTATAACCGCCATATAGGTTTGAGGAAGGTCTTATTATTTGTTCATAGGTTGAGAATCCCATAGAGGAGAAATAATATTAGAGTGAAGATGGCTCAAGAATCTCACCTCCAACTATCCGATCCTTAGCTAAGTCCTCTAACTACATCAATAGTTATTTCTAAAACTTGTAGGATTAAATAGGAGAAAGACAAATGGTTATCTATGTTTATTTATTTATTATGATTTCACCCTAGTCATATGCTAGAGATTTCTCTTCTGTAATAGAACTAGCAACTCTGCTGGGGAATAAATACTAAAGTTATACTTTGTAGGGAAATCCCTATTACTTCTAGTATGTTTGTGTAATTTCTTTGGTCTATTGCATGTGTGGTTGTTTCTTTATATCCCTCTTAGGCTAAAGTTCAAGATTTTTTCTGAAGCTTTCTTGAATTTTTCTCCCGTAACTACATTGACTCATTGGTTTTGCTTGGAGATAGAGTGAGTACTCTCGTGTTTCAGTGAAGTGGGTATGAGAACTCACCCACTTCCCTCAGAAAAGGTGTAAGTGCCCCCTCGGAGGATATTTTTTCATTATTTTATCCCTATTTTCCTAATTTTTCTTGGATATTTTTTCATTATTTTATCCCTATTTTCCTAATTTTTCTTAGCTTAGTTGTTGGGTTAGTTGTCATGGTGTATGTTTGCAGTCATTTATTATCTGTTGCACCTTTTCCTAGTTACATTCATCTTTAAAAACAAAAATCATTGTAGGTTTCTTCTCTTACTTGTTTGTTCATCTGTGTGTTTTAGGTGTGTTAGATAGATTCTTTTAATTTTTCATTTGGTTGATTAATCAGGGTCTGCCAGGTTTCATTTATTTCAAGAAAAGAAACATGAAAATATTGCAATAAGTAGGTTGCATGGTTAATTGGATTTGCTTTTTCAAATTTTTGATGGTTTAACTTCATTGAAGAATCAAATGCAAAGTGTATGCATATATTCTTATTGATTTTTTTGTTTAGTCTTTAAATGATAACTTGTTGCATGCATGTTTCCCTTTTGGGTAAATAACTGATATGACCCCANNNGTTTCCCTTTTGGGTAAATAACTGATATGACCCCAAGGGGGGCATATATGGGGTTAAATGTACATGATATAACCCTAAGGGGAGACATATATTGGGTTAAATGTACATGTAATGTGTAAATGTATATGTAATAGGGTCAACCTAATAATAAAGGGGTCACCAATGTGAGAATATGTATATATATAGAGATCATGTAGTCATTATTGAAGACATGTCAATTGTGAAGTATGAATATATTTGGATATTTCGATGAGGTTCTCCTATTCTTTAAGGAGTTGGTGTGTAACTCCTCTCTCTTATCTATCTTGGAGTTGTGGCTCATGCTCACATTTGTGTAAATGGTATGCACTTCTAGTTTATTTTTATATTTTAATCATTTGGAACATAACCTTTGGTATCATAGCATCGATCTTAACATTTTGCTTCTTCAAACACGTCATCTTAGAATTTTTTCAATAACTTTTTTTTTCAGTAAATTTTTGGACTATGAAATATTTAGAATACTAAGAAGACATAGCAAAGTATGTTTGGTAAACATTTCAGGTTCTGAGTGATTTTACCTTAAGATATACATCCTATGAAAGTTAGGGCTTTTTACTAGCTCTGAAATCAGTCTCAAATGAGTCATTTTAGTGACTTTACTATAATGTTTGTTTGGTGATGTTTCATAATGTGAAATTTTCAAGATCCTAAGGATACATAACGAAGTACTTGTGATAAAATTCTTAGTTTTTGGATCATTTTGATTTATGATATATGGACTATGATAAGTAGGGGTATTTGACTAGTCCTCAAACTAGCCTCAAATAGGTGTTCTTGGTAGAAATGTCATATCTGAAGCTTGGAAATTCAAAATAGAGTGCCAATATTTTTGCTGGAAGGATAGAAAAAATATTGTTTCAGGTAAAAAATTCAGAATGAGATATTATATAGTGGACATGTGGCACGCTGTAAAAGTTTTCTATCTAGAAAGGTCGAAGAATCAACAAGGTTTGGGAAAGTTAACATAACATTCACCTACAACATAAAAATTTGGTTAGACCTGTTGTATTGCAATGAAGACATGTCATAGTACTACAAGTCTAAATTTTAGATTCATAATGGCTAAAATTTCAGAGATACAAAAAAATGAATGCTGGCTAGAAGAATAGACTCCAAATCAGGGTTTTAAAAGGTATGTTCACTTAAAACTATCATAACTTTTGATTGGGATGTCCAATTCAGGTCATTAAAAATTCATTGGAAAGAGGAAACACGGGATAATATGTTGGAAAAATAATAATAACCATTTTGGAAATTATTGTCAATATTAAGGGCATAAGTAGAGGTTATTAGTTGGATCCCAAGTAGAACTGATAAAAAGAACTTACTTTAGTGGAGATAAAGATAAAACTGAAATCAAACCTAGTGAATGGTTGAGGATGATAAGGAAAAATTGCAAGAATCCTTTTGGGCAAAGTTTTCATTTGAATAGTGAATCTAGAGAGTGGTGTATGAGTATTGATAAATATATTAAACGAAGTTCCACATGGGTAGTATTTGAAGAATTGTTCTAAAACAAATGGATTGAGGACTAAAAAAGGAAGCGGTGTATGAAATTCAAGATGAGTTAATTCAAGATAAAGAAAAAGTTTCTATATTGCAAAATGATAACGAAGAAATAAAAAATATATATTATTAAGAAAGATGATGATTTTTCCAAGATTCAATCCCTTATTGAATCACTTATTAACGAGGTTAAGAATTTAAAGCAATTAAATATGAGAAAATGAAAGTTGGAAGATAATGAGTTAAAAGAATAATTGAAAAAGAAAGATGAAGAAATAAAAAGGATGCATAAGCATACATAATAAATTATTAATGATGTTAATAAGGTGAAAAGGCAATTACATGAATCTAAATAAAAGAATACCGATGAAGTTGTTACCATAAAAAGTGAAGATAACTTGATCAAAAAAATTTAAGAGGAAATATGCAAGAAGGTTAAGGAATCCCTAAACACTAATGATGTAAAATCAGAAATGCAATCTATAATTCAAGAAGGATGTAAGAATTTTATGTTTGGGGTCACATTGCAACTTCAAAAGGAGAAAGATAAGTGTTGGCACACAGGGGCAGACCTACGGTTCAACGCTTCAACAATGCACCAACAAAACCCTAACTACTAGCCCTTTCGGAAACACCTGCGAAGCAGATCAAGTCTCACCCGAGATAGAGGAAGGGGTGGTTGCAAGAATCAGGTGTCTACAACCTAGCTAGGACACCGATCTGTGATCAAAATACTTACAGAGCACTTAGCAGTTAATCATTCATTAGCATTTAACCCTTACTCACATCACAGGGAGAAACCCTAGTTACAGAACAACGCAGTATTGAACCAGATCTAACACATCTAAGCCCTTAGCATATGGAAATAGATTAGAACTAGCATTCATTCAAATCACTAAGCACTAATCTATCATATCAAATTCGTCTAAACATACATTATTTCACTAAGCATAAATCAAATGAACAATATAACAACCATAAGGCACTAAGAAACCATAACACAAGATATTCGTGGTTCACCCCCAGCGTGGGGCTACATCCACCAAATCTTCTTCTTCTTTATTATCTTATGTCAAGCTTCTTACATGCTGAGAGTCTCAAAATCCTACTCTGCATAGGAAAGGAGATATGTGCACACCTCTCCAGATCCTCCTTCCCCAAGCTAGGTTACAGCACCAAGATTTCCTATAGTCTATGCACAAAGCACTACAAATGACCTTCACTTAGCTCTGCAAGTCTCAACATACACTAAGCACAGAGCCTCTTATAATCACTTGCACTTAGCACCACTTACAACCGACTTAGCACATTGGCCCTTTCATACATCGCTTAGATATCTATTTATACATTACAAAAGGGCCTAATCATGGGTAAACCCATGGGTCGTCATTCCCATGCCTGTTACATAAACCCTAATCCCAAAACATCCCTAAAAAGGGGTGGAGATCTTGCGATCTCTTCTTTGACTTGCACTCCTCCTTCGACCAGCCTATCAAAGTCCCAAAATGGTCAAACATGACCAAGGATCTTCAAAACTTGGGCAAGGGCCAACAATAAGACAATATTCAAGAAAGCTACCGAAATATAATTGAATAAGTTGAGCTCTATCTAGAGGATGTACATGTCAAATATGATGGTATTATCTCCAATGTTAGAGTAATCAAAGACCAGGCAAAGAGGATAGAGGATGCCATTGTATATAAAAACAAGATAGTTGAAATGGGTGTGCAGAGTGAAGGAAACCCACTAAATGTGAAACCATATTGACACCCTCATTATTAGGAAATATTTCAAGGAGGACAAGAATATCAATTTTAAAATTACAAAGGAATAAGATGGATTGATCATCAATATTCATGGAACATGGAATCAAAAAACCATTATTCAATAGGATATCATCAGAGACCAACATCTACTACAGATTGGAGAAGCTTCAACAATAATACATGGAATCAAGGGAAATAAAATTATTAAACAACTATCCACCACATATTAAGACCGAAAAGGATTTATTTTGGATGGATGGATCATCATCATTGGAAACAAGAAATAAATAACATAAGAAAATCATATTACTTGGTTCCATCACATGTAAATCCTTTAACTACAAAGTTGTCAGGAATTTTTTTTTTGAAGGAGGGTACTATGATATGACCCCAAAGGGGTCATATATGGGGTTAAATGTATATGATATGACCCCAAGATGGGGCATATATGGGGTTAAATGTACATGTATTGTGTGAATGTATATGTAATAGAGTTGTCCTAATAATAAAGGGGCCACATGTGCAATGCGTGAATAGGTATATATAGAGATAATGTAGTCATTATTGAGGACATGTGAATTGTGAAGTATGAATATATTTGGGTATTTGGAGGAGGTTCTCCTATTATATTGTGAAGTATGAATATATTTGGGTATTTGGAGGAGGTTCTCCTATTATATAAGTAGTTAATGTGTAACTCATATCTCTTATATATCTTGGAGTTGTGATCCATGCTCACATTCATGTAAATGGTTTGTACTTATGGTTTATTATGATATTTTAATCATTTGGAACATAGCAATAACAGACAACTAAAACAAACATTAAACCTAAAAAGAACTAGACTTTTTCTTTCAGGGAAAATGCACAATATTCTAGGTCTTAGGGCCTTGTGATAGGTTGGTGAGTAAACTATCCAAAGCCATAAAAATGAAAATTAGAGTTGATTAAAGAGTGATAAGTCTAATAGTAGCAAGGAGCACTTGTTGGGATTTATCCTCTAACATAGGATTCAAGAACAAGGTTGCAATAGAGTGAGGGTGATATTCCCTCCTTTGCTTATTTTTGTGTCCATTGGATATTTTCATTTATGAGGGTTTACTAATTACCAAGGACCTCTAGGTGTTTGTGCTTTTCAAAGCTTTTGGCTTTGATATATTACCCATACATGTAGTTCAGACCTATGAATATTCCACCCGATCACTGATTATGAATTAGTAATGCCAGTTGCTTGTACTAGGTTCTCAAATGGGTGACTATGAGATTAGTAATGCCAGTTGCTTGTACTAGGTTCTCAAATGGGTGACTATGAGGGGAAATACTCATGGTACCTGAGGTAGACGGTTAATTTTCATTTTGACTTCTTTGGAGGGTTTCCATTTATCGAGGGAATTTTCACCTTAGTTGAATGTTGTGATAAGGTTAACATAATTGTCTCTCACTCATTCATTGATTCGTCTTGAGAATTAAACAACCCATATTGATATTTGGAAGTTCCTTTGATTATATTTTCACTACATTGACTCGGGACCTTGTCCACTTAGGTAGAGCTTTGGAAATGTGGTTTATACCTATTGATTTATTCTAGGTAGTTTATAGGAGTGTGTTTCTTTGTATAGTTGGCCTTAGGTTGTGTCTGTCCTACCATGTTTGTATCATTGATTCAAAGTGGCTAACCAACCATTCTGTTGGTCAAGAAGGACTAGTAGTATTTTCTCTGAAAGCGTGAATTTGCCTCCGAGAAGGAATATGATTGATAACTATGACTGTAACTTCCCCAACCACCAACAAGTTGGGAAATGCCACTAGTCATAGACTTCACTTAGTTCTGATACCAAATTGTAACATCCCCATCCACCAACAGGCCGGGCAAAGCCACTTCGTGGAACACACACACACACGCACACACACAC
>CBVK0100247280.1:0-15952 GCA_900067695.1 Picea abies | reverse complement strand
GGATAACCGGATGGGTTTTGAGGGATATAGGTTGGGTTTGGCACTTGTCCACAAGGAGGTTGTTGCGGAGTCTGAGAATTGTGTCCTGCCGAGAACTGTGGGTTTCCTTGAAAAAGGACGTTCCACGGATTAGGTGCGGTAGACACATTTTGTCCATGTGGTTGATGGTGGACTCCGGATTGAGGCTGCCCCCTGAATGGAATTTGTCCTCTGGTGGGAGGGTGCCCCCCGACTTGAGGTAGAGTTCCCAGAATTTGAGAGCCAGACGTAAATGACTGACTGGTGGCACAGAGCGGATTAGGACCACCAAGACCGGTGTCACTGAGCGGATTAGGACCACCAAGACCGGTCCCTCTGAGTTGTTGGATAGGTATGGAACTTCCCGACATAACTTGAGTAGTAGTGGTTTGGGTAGTAGTGGCAGTGGAAGCATTCAGTGCCCTAAACCCAAAAGGAAGTGTAGGTCTTGGTTTTATAGGTGTGCCAATCATAGCTTGGTTGACCACCGCATTGCCGGCAGGAATAGTCGGAATGTGAGGGACCACTGTAGAATGGGTTGTCTGGAGGGGAAGATTAGGCCTTAGACCAACGGATGGTATGTTCGGACCAATGGGTGGTGTGGTTGTAAAAGTGGTGGTACCGGTAAAATGGTTTAGGGGTACGGTGTAGGAGATGGGTGCATTGGAACCTTCCCCTGTTCCATAAATATCTCGCACCAAGCGTGGTGGACTTTGAACAATGTCTGTGGTCCAAAAGGGGTCATCGGCTAAAGGGTTTTGATGAGACCCAGTTGGAATGTCAGAAGGATTGATGACGACAAATTCACCAGTGGAATTCAGTTGGAGGATACGTCGTTCATATCCCTCCGGAATGCGGTAAGCTTCTGGAGATTCTGAAACAATCCGAAAATTCTCCAAAGGAGTGGGAACTTCTTCCTGGGAAGTTGTAGTGTTTTGAACCTCGCTCTGTTGAGGATATTTCTCCGTAGAATGAGGGGGTAAAGGGGTGTTTCCTTCCATATTTTCTGGAGGAAGTCCCTATAGCCTCCGCGAATGGTGTGGAGGGTCGATGTTGGTGAAAAAGAGTCGGCGAAAGAGATTTATGGCCAACTACCGAAAAGAAACAACATATGCTAATATAAATATAAGAATCAAAACCAAGAAAACAAGACCTTCTTTTGATGACCGTACTAGTTGGTGATGAAATCCAACGTCGCGTGATGAAGTCCATAAGGGGTGAGGATAGGGGGGAACAGTTACAATGGCGACCTGCTTAATGGACTTACACCTTGGTGCAAGCTTCCACGCTGCAATTGTGGATTTACCCTCCAAGGAGCTCGAGTGAGTTTGACCAATGTCTGCTCCAGTTACAGTGAGACTTCCCATCACCATCACCTTGTGTAAGACCCTAAAGGTTATGGCCACTAAGTTTACCAATTCGCAGTCAACCCCTGTGTGGGAACAGTCGACAGTTCGATCCGAACATACGGGTAGGGTATAAATCAACTAAAAGGCTTCCACGCAGTAATTGTGGATTTACCTTGAAGTGATCCCCATAATACGATTTGACCACCACAATCAGTTAAACCACGGAGGGTTAGTCCCCATATCTCACCTAAATGCAACCTCGTCCATAACCCCTGTGTGAGAGGGGGATCCCAGGTAGACTTATACGATGATTGGATTTGACTCTCCCTAAATCAAGATGATACTGTTTGTTTTGGAAACTTTGGAGAGTTATGCTCACAACCCAATCTAAAGTACTAAGCCTAGTCTATTGTTGGTGGAGGATCCTAGAAAAGAAAAAGTTCTAAATAATTTTTAATTAGCGTTGATTTTTATAGTTGTTCGTTACTCGAAAATGGGTGCATGGAAGTGAAACGAATGGAATTATGAATCAGTCCCAAAAATGCATAAAAAATGATAAGCATCCATTTCTTTTCGATGAACATCTATCTAAGGGAGAGAGAGAGAGTTATTTTCACTAACAAGAACTAATAAGGAGTGTCCTCAAATAAGTTTTCTTCAATCAAATCCTGATGTGATCCTAAAACTTTTGAGATGCCTTCTAACATGCACAATCAATCATGAAGATGCTTTTTATTGTTTGCATATGAATAATGATCAATTCAACACAATGATCGTCTTGCTAATTATCTTCTTGTATGAATGAAAATTAGACCAACACAAGCAATAATCATACAAACAATACACCCTCTCATTGTGATCGAAACAAGAAGCGAAAGAAAAGAAGCAATCAAAGAGAAAGCAAACTTCACACCCAAAAGAAAAATTCGAAGAACAATGATCTTAACTAAAACCAAATGGAAAGATATGTAGACCTTTGATGACCTTCACCAGCATTTTTCATTCAGTTGATGAGGAGAGAAAGACAATGTATGGGTTCCAAACTCCAAATGGCAGAAAAACTCAACAACAATAGTGAAGAAGGCTACAAAATAAAAAAATCAAGATGTTTTTTCTTCAAGAAAAAGACAGATGTCAACACTGGAAAGAAGAAGGATTGACTCACAAGGTTACCCAGCAAGAGAGACAGAGGAAAAACCCTAAAAAAAAACAATTCTGGAAGGTTTATTGGCCAAAGGAGGGTTGGCTCTCTGTCACCAAAGGAAAGGAGAGTTATAACACTCTGTACAAGGCTATTAGGGAGTTTCGGCACTTTGTTAACATAGGGACAGGGGCGCTAGGTTCAAAAACTCTCAAAAATGTCAAAAATTCCAAAAATTGCAATTCAATCTCAACAATTAGGCTGAGTATGATGGGGTAGGAAGCCAATCAGCTCATGAAACCAATCAAAAGAGGAGTGGACCAGGTATGAAACAATCAAGGGGTAGAACTAGGTCAATGAGGAGAAATCAAAACAAGGAGTTTCGATTTGAGTCTATCTCCCCAGTGGAGTCGCCAGTTTCTGTTGTAGGAAAATCTCCCTGCAGACAGGTGGATCACCTCAAAGAGCTTGACCTTAACTCTAAGACAGAAAATGCTTAATGTGGACACTGACTTCCTTTCAAATATATACAAACCAACACATGAGAAGGAAGGAGAACAGAAGTACCTCTTTATCAACGTTTGTCCCTGCACGCTCTGAGTTACGCTCTGATCCTTTGCTCCTCACTGAGTCTGGTAGACAAACAAGATACAACCACTTCCTACTCTATTGATATTAGTTTGAAAACAGATCTATCTATCAATGATAAGTTCATGTAACATTAGACACAAACTAGAAATAAATAGGCC
This sequence comes from Picea abies, assembly GCA_900067695.1. Classification (NCBI taxonomy): domain Eukaryota; kingdom Viridiplantae; phylum Streptophyta; class Pinopsida; order Pinales; family Pinaceae; genus Picea; species Picea abies. The sequence goes on along the minus strand of CBVK0100247280.1, from coordinate 12,695 downwards.
AAGCATGTCATATTAATGAGAATAACAACAACAGTACTTACAATCATAGATGTGAATGCGACAGCTTCGTCAAGTCCCCTTCGTCTAACCCTTTCTCGAAAGATCCACAACCTGGATAAAAACAACTTCACTGATCACTCTCCTTTGGTTGACTGTGTGTTTCCTATAAGATCATAGGTTTCATGCTATAAATTCTTCCCCCTTTTCACCATCATAGAGCTTGCTTATATAGGTTAAGAGGAGCTTAACCTCTTGAGTTATCTTTAGAACAAGTTGGGGAAATTCCTCCTTAGATCAGGGATTCTCTGATGGAACCAAGAATTCGAATGCAACTGCCTTCTAATCTTGAAATATCCTCCCCTTATTGTCCTCAACATGCCAACCACTACCCCAGATTAGGCAGCGCTCCCTCAAAAGGGGCATCGGATCGCTGTGGCGCTCCCTAAGAATCTTGAGGGGAGCGCCAGCACCCCAAAGGTGGATAGCGCTCCTTGAAAGGGGTAGGGGAGCATTATAACACTCCTTGAAGCCTTATAGGGGAGTGCCAATGCTCCCTAAACTGATATAGGAGAGCGCTCACCCTTAGAACCTTTGATTAGGAGCTCTTCTCAGGTGTCAAGAGTTCCTTGACTTCAGTTAACCAGTTCTTCTTCTCCAAACCAAGTGTATGAGGTGTTTTAAGTGCCTCCTTAGTGTCATCGTTAAGGCAGTATGCTTGAACAACGTTTGCGACACTTATAAACAACTTGAGACACTTGCGAAAGTTGTAAGGAAGATGTGACACTTACGACAATTGAGAGGAACATGCGACACTTTTCCAGTTGAGTAATTTTGACGTGTAACACCTCTACAAATGGTCCATTACACAATGGTCCCAGATACTACGAGTCCTCACACAGGGATTACAATGGCTAGCCAAGCCCCCATTGGCACACTGCTTTCGCCGAGATTCACCCCAACCCTTCCGCTTGGATATCATGCATTGAATGCTTCTATTCTTGCTCCTACACAAATCTCATCTGGGACTCTTGGCTTTTCCACTTCTTCAGGGCACCATCTCATTCCTAGTTGTATTTCGACACTTCCTCAAACCCCTTTTAGAGGAATTCTTCCATCCTCTATCAGAGGCACCGACCCTAGTGGCACCATCCCGTCATTCACACCTAATTACCAGATTCCCGTTGGTGGACAATTTCACCAAAGGGGAGAAACCCAACCCCCTTTTGTAGGACAAATCCAAACTGGGACGCAACCCCCGATTGGAATGCAACCCCCAATTGTAGGGAAACCCCCACTGACCCCACCCTATGGAAAAAACATACCTCCATCCTTGGCCCAGTATTAGAATTATCTTATACAACATAATCCTCACTCGACTGGGGGGAAATAGCCTCAAGCTAGCTTCGTCATACCCCCTAGTACAGGCCAACCATATCCAGGCACATCTAATCCTATTTTGGGCTTGAACACTCAACCCCATGCCCCTGTTCAAGGGTACAACCCTATGAATTACTTGCCTCCACACCAACCACCGAATCTGCCTAGATATTTGCATTATATGCAAACTACTTATGGTCCCACTGGTCTACCGATGGGACTCCCTTCCCAAAGTCACCAGTACCCACATGTGAATAGACAGTTACCCTTCTTATCCACCCTGGACGTCCCTGATCTATTGAGGATTTTAAATGATCCAATCCATCACTCTCCTCAATGGCCTGCCATACTGGCCAAACTACCATCCGACATCCCTAAATTTGATGGTAAACTGGGAGAGGGCCCGAACAATCATGTAATGAATTTTCACCTTTGGTGCTCATCCAAATCCTTGATGGATGACTCTATTCATTTACGCCTTTTTCAGCGAACCCTTAAAGGTTCCACCATGAAGTGGTATATATAATTACCATGAGGCTTCTTCACCGACTTCAACACCCTCATTATGGATTTCCTCACCCACTACCAGTTACTGATCCGCTATGAAACGAGAACCGATATTTTGAGTTCTTTCAAACAAACCAAATCCACTCATATCTCTGGTCACATTCATGAGTGGTGATGGAGATGATGTCTCATCAAAATCGAACTTCCCGATCAGTTGTTGGCAGAGTGGTTCACGAAATCATTCATGAATGACATCGCTCATGACATCGCCATGGGTGGAGTTGTCACAGAAGAATAGGCAATCAGTCATGCTCAATACCTTGACCTCATTTATTCACAAATAGATACTCTTTACGACTTACTCCCTGATGCACCTCGTCCTTCTACTTCCGCTACTTCAACTAATCCTGCTGCTTCTCACATAATTGACGGTGTGATTGGCACTTTCCATGCCCAACCTCACTCTGTCCAAACCTCTAGCAACAACCCCAAACCCATTTCTTCTAATTTTCAAAATTCTCCGTCTCCTACCCCTCCCACTGGCAAGACTTTTGAGGTAAACTCTGTTCAATCTACCCCCACCGGAAAAAATAAATCCAAAAAGGGAAAGGGTAAGAACAAGGAGGATAAAAATAATCCGCAATCTGAGAAAACAAAAACACCACCTGTTGATGATAGGGATAAGCGCAAACCCTGATACCCTTGTATTATCTGTGGTGATGATCACTACACTAAGGATTGTTCACGACAAGCCGAGGTTACTAAGTTCCTTCAAGGGAACAAGAAACCCCCCAATCTGGCCGTATTGTCACAACCCTTCCCTTCTCAACAATAGGCCCAATTGGTCATTCATGACCAACCTTCCCCCTCCAATACATCCTATGTCTTAATGTGTACAGGTGATTCAAAGCAAAATGACATCACACTTACCACTCGAGCCAAAGATTATTCTTCCTCCAAAGAGAAGGTTGATGCAATACCTCCTTCGTTGGTCCAACCATTTCCCATGACTCCACCCACCAACAGTCCTCTTCATCTCGAAACACTGAGCCTAGATATAGTTCTTCGCCCTCCTCCAAAGGGTGCTATTTGAAAATCATCTTTTAATCCCCATGCACATGTTGCCTAGAACTATAGTATTGTCGAAGATTTGGCCCAAGCACCATCCACAATGTCATCCCTCGAAGTCCTTCAAAGTTTTCCTATACAATGGAAGGCACTGTTGAAAGATATTGGTGGAATTGACCCCACAGATACAAATTTAATAATTTTTTACTTAGAATATCACATTCCAAGGCTACCCCCTCAACTTGCATTCCAAATCCAAGTTATTGTCTCCGACAAAAACATTTGTAGAATAGTTATTGATGAGGGTGCCTCGACATGTGTCATGTCTATTACCTACTGGAAAGCCATCGACTATCCTCCTTTGACTAAATCCCACAACACACTCAAAGCCTTCAATGGCTCTGGTTTTAATCCTTATGGTGTACTCCCATTGTTGCCTATTACGTTAGAATGCAACATGGTCAACGTTGAAGTGGAGGTCTTTGACGCTCCTCTCGATTACAACCTTCTACTTGGCCATAGCTGGATCGATTCCATGCGTGCAGTTGTGTCAAGTATTTTCCATTTCATGTGTTTCTCACATCAAGGAAAAGTCATTATCATAGACAAATTGGCCTTATTTCACTCTGATGCACATACAGACAATGTACCTTTCATTGAAAAAACCCCCCTTGGATATGAAAATGTCTGTGTGGGTCTTCTTAAAGATTCCTCTTTAATGGTTACTTTCCCCATTCCACCACCTGATGGTTCACATCCGTTTGTCGCCTTGATCAACATGATCTCCACCTCTGTTCATGGAACCCCTGCGTATTACGACCTGTGGATGGTACCCAATCTCGACGATCATATTTGTTATGGCGACGAAATTCCTTTAAGTCCGGTTGAATCCACTTATCAAGCCATTCAATCGACAACCCATTCTACCCCCTCTCTTGGTGATTTATCACCAGATTCATTCCGCATCATTTTTCCCATAGATGAGATGATTATGTATGTCATGTCCATGGAAGATACCCCTTGGGACAATGGACATCATCGTTCCATCCTCTTCCTGGAACAACGCACCATTGAGGGTTACCAACTACTCTTGACCTTGTTGACCATTGTCATCATTTATACCATTCCTGAGTCTACACATGATACGTTCTATGAAGGGAACTTAAGTAATATCTCACCCACCATCCCCCTCAACATATCCATAAAACCTGTAGTTTTCAAAAATGTGCATATCAGAGCTTCGTGTTCCCATGACAAAGTTGTCACCTACAAGTCTCTTTTCCAAGAATTTCATGACATATTCACATGGATCTATGAAGAAATGTCAGGGATTGACCCCAACATTGTGGCACATGAGATTAAAACATAATCAGGTGCTAAAACCGTCTGGAAACGACTTCTTCCAGTCCACCCACATAAAGCATCCGCTATCAAGCTTGAAGTTGAGAAAATTCTCAAAGTTGGCTTTATTTACCCTGTGGCTCTAACTGACTGGGTTTCCAATATTGTTCTAATTGACAAGAAATAAGGCACAATCCACGTGTGCATTGATTATATGGACATTAACAAAGCTTGTTCTAAAGGCAACTTTCATACCCCCTTCATTGACCAGATCATCGACGATTGTGTCAGAAGTGAAATATTCTCTCTGATGGATGTTTTCTCTGGATATAATCAAATCAATATCATACCCACGGACCAACACAAGACCGATTTTATTTTTCCTTGGGGAACTTTCACCTACCAGAAACTTCCATTCAGTTTAAAGAATGTTGGCGCAACTTTTCAATGTGCTATGTCTTACACCTTTCATGATATAAATCACATCGTGAAGGCATATCTCGATGACTTACCCACTCATTCCATGCACCATGTAGATCATCCAATACACCTCCATGCCATTTTCCTTCGATGTCGGTTTTACCATATATGCTTGAATCCCCACAAATGTGTTTTTTGCATAGAATCCAGCCAACTTTTGGGCTTTATTGTTTCACATCAAGGGATCTGGGTAGATCCTTTGAAGGTCAAGGCGATTCTCAATCTCCCTCCTCCTTCCTTGCTTTGCCAGTTACAAAGTTTGCAAGGGAAGGAAAACTTTCTCCATCATTTCATCCTGAACTTTGCTGAGATAACTCTTGGATTTACGCGACTGCTCAAGAAAGGTTCCAAGTTCATATGGGATACCACTGGCAAAAAATATTTCGAAGCTTTGAAATTGTATTTGACACGTACCCCGCTACTCTTCCCACCTAATTATAGTAGGGATTATTCCCTTTACCTCGCAGCCTCGGACTATACCATTTCTATGGTTCTCATCTAGGAGGATGATTCTCATGATGAACATGTCATCTATTACTTGAGTCAGAGTCTCACGACTACCAAAACCAATTATTTACATGTTGAAAAACTGGCCTTGGTAGCTGTCCAAGTAGTTCAATGTTTTCGGCACTATATCCTGTCTCGCAAAACTACGGTAATTTCTAACTACAACCCTATGCAACACATTCTTACATGCCAATTTCTAGGGGGAAAATACTCCAAATGGATAGTAATACTCCAAGATTTTGACTTAGAATTTGAATGCGCTAAGTCCAAGAAATCCTTGGTGTTTGTCGAGTTGATATGCGACCTTCCTTGCTCTGAGACAGAAAAATGTAGTAGCAGATTCATTACCCGATGAATCCCTTTTCCTGATTAGTTCCAATGACCTTTGGTATGGATATATCATCATATATCTCCAGACCCATAATTTTCATCCCAATTTTTCTAGCACTGACCTTCATCGAATACGCTACCAAGCCCACCAGTATATTATCCTCGGTGATACTCTTTATCATCGTGGGATTGACTTCATTTTTCGACGCTACCTCACATTTGACGAAGCCGAGAAATCCCTCAATTACTGCCATTCTGGAGCTTGTGGTGGTCACATGTCTGGGTATGCTACTGCCTAGAAGATCTTACAAGCATGGTATTTTTATCCTTTTTTATTCAACGATTGTATAATTGTCATCCAAAAATGCCATGCTTTCCAAACCTACAACAATAAAATATGATCACACCTTGTTCTTCTACACCCTATGGTATCCATCGGTCCTTTTGTGAAATGGGGTATCAATTTCATGATATGTCACCCTCACTCGGCTGGGGGGCATGGATATATTATTGCAGCCGTGGATTATTTTACAAAATGGGTCGAGACAATGCCAACATTCGACAATACTAGAAGGACTGTAGCATTATTTATATTCAATCACATCATTTCTCAGTTTGGTGTTCCTCAAGCTATCATTACTGACCATGGTTGCCACTTTAGAAACTTCATGATTTCCAAATTCACTGAAAAGTTGGGTCTTCTCCATGAAAATTCAACACCCTATTACCCACAAGCCAATGGCCAAGTTGAAGAAATAAACAAAATCCTTATTACCATGCTTCGACGAATGATAGGGGTTAACAAAATGAGTTGGAAGATGATGTTGTTTTCAGCATTGTGAGCTTATCGTACATCCGTTAATTCTGCTACCTGGTTTACACCATTCCAATTAGTATATGCTCTAGAATCCATCTTGTTGATTGAATGTGAGATACCCTCCCTAAAACTAGCCGTCAAACTTCTCCCAAATAATTATACCAAAGAAGAACGTTTGTTGTATCTCATGCTATTAGACGAAACCCGTCGTGACGCCACCCTAGTTATAGAAGCCCAGAAGAAACATGTCAAAGCCCAATACAAAAAACATGTCAAGCCACACATTTTCTCTGAAGGTGATCTGGTTCTCCTTTACGAACAAGATCAGGATATGCTAGGAGCCAAAAAATTTGAAGCTATGTGGCGAGGTCCTTATATCATTAGATGAGTTTTGGAAAAAGGATCTTACGAGTTAGTGGACTACGATGGTATCCCTTTGAGTGAACCCATAAATGGGTTATACTTAAAGAATTACTATTCTTAAGACCACCTGTGCATGAGTTCTTATATTTTATTGTATCATACATTTTGTGTGCTTTTTCACTATTTGGGTCTCTGCCCTCAACCGCTTATCTTGCATTGTGCTTGGTTTCTAGATGTCGTAGTTTTCGTCACCCCAAATTGGCTTCGATGATGGCTCTAGCTATAGTACTCGGAACCTTGATTCTACTGCATGGGAAATTTACACCCCTATGAACAAACTTATCAGTCTACGAGGTGTCTGCCTCAGTCGTGTGACCAACAATATTGTAGAATATAGCATCGTCATCAAAATGTTGATTGATGCTATTTCACTTGGTATCCACCACCTGGTTATATGACTCGATTTGAAGCTAGTATTACTACAGTTAAGTAATGTATATGCTATCTAAAGTCCTACTTTATTACAGGTATATTTACGAATTCGCCTCTTGGAACGTTATTTTGATTATATCGAATATCAACACATTCCTAAATGTCTAAATACATTGACTGATGCAGTAGCTAACTATGTGTTAGATAGACATTTGGGACATTTATAAACCAATCACACATCACATGTATAACACAACACAAAATAAGCCGGTAGAAGCCGTATATATGTATATAACTATCAAAAGTTTTTACAAAAAGGTTTTTGTCCAAGGATCAAAATCTCAAAATACGAAGCCCATATATTCTACAAAGTAGCATCACAGATGATGCTCATGATAACACACAACTGCTCGGGCTACCCTACGAAGAAGTTGACTGATAGACTCAGAAATGCCCACAGTATGGCACTGGTAACGTCTTGGGATCTCCCCAATAGCAATATCTGGGATGTCCATGGTCAACCCCTCCAAGTTCTTCTCTAGTACCTCGTAGTCTTTGGCATCCCATCTCGCCACTGTAGCCGCTTCTCCTCATCGTTGAATAGGAGACATTATTGGAGGTTGATATGGCCCCACATCTATGTCATCAAAAACATTTTTTTTGATTAGATCTTGGACAAACATAAAAACATTTCATATGATAAAATTTGCAAAAACATTTAAAAAGAAAAAAATGTGTACTTCTTACCTAAGTCACCCCACTGAGCATCCTCGGGCAGGGACAAATCCGGATCCCCTCGAATATCCAAACTAACATATGGGTAGTCATTAATCATCAGCATCTGAGGCCTCAACCAGTCAAAAAATGAGTCATTGTACTCGATTATAGGCTTAGCTATGTGTCGAGCCATGAGGTTGCACCACCTCAGCATCCTCGGATCCTGTGGGGCTGGTAAACCCCAATCAACTTGTAGTTATAGCAGTGGGACCCTCTCAAGGAAGAATGACACCAAAAGTAATCCATACCCAAACTACTTCAAGTCACCCTTTCTGCACTTCGTCAATTGTCTCTTCATACTATGGAGAACTGCATCCGACCAGTTGAAGACCCAAGGCTCTGTGAACTCTATGGCATATTGGAAATAGATCTGGAGAGCCATGTGTAGAGTCACACTCCCATCCATGTGTGCAATAGTAAAAAAAATGGTTTGTAGGTTCAGATCTTGGATCCCCCAAATTGAAACTTTACCTTTGCTTCTCTCTGCCTCAGGAACACAATACTGGCGACAATACTCACTCATGGGGAGTTCACCACCTCTGCCTCCGGTCAAAGTAGCATGGTATCCAATCCATGACAAACCCGTTAGAAAATAGGTATCCTCGATATCTAAGGTTAGCGTATGGACTCCCACGTGAAATAACTGTTGGTCCACGTCCCACATGTGGACCAGGTATTCCAACAACCTGAGTTGGGCCCTCATGCCCAGAATCCTGAAGACTTTCAATAGCCCACAGTCCCAGAGGGCAGTGACTGTACCCAGGTCATTCCCGGCAATGGCATCATCCTCCTCATGTTCCCTTTCTCACCATTCCAACATTGTGATGGTCAAACACATGCAAAATAGCCATGAGAGGGGAGTCAGCAACTTGTTTTAAACTCTTGCATATTTTTTATTGAGCAAAACCAAACTTTGAAATCCATTTTCCGGCCCCCACAAGTGGCCTTTTGCATAGTGCGAAATTATCGCAGGTTCCCTAAAGGCCACCTACGAGAATCCTAGGTTCTCACAGGTCCTGCAAGGCCCACCTGCGAGAATGCTTGAGCGCATGGCGTGACCCTAAAATGGACCTAAAACCCTGAAAATTGCCAATGAAAACTAAAAATAAAACATGGAAAAGTTGAAAGATCAAGAGCTTACCTCGTTAGCTGAAATGGTTCACTGAATTATCACTTGTGCTTCCCGCAATCGAGCAAATAAATTTGGGCGAAAATGAGGTATGTTGGACAAGTTTTTGGTAAAATCACAATGAAATGGTAAAACTCCCTTTTTACCCATATTTATTCACATTTTACTATTTTTATTGATTTTTTATATTATTTTTATTGCTCTGCCTATCAAAACCTAATGCCCTAATATCCTTATGAGTATGGTTTTTTGCAGATATAGAAACTTTGAAGTCCAAACGAGGGGGTATGGGTGTTTTTTCTTTTTGTCGCATGTACGACTACTTTTTTAGTTTTTTGTAGGAAAAACCTCGAGCTCAGTCTTCTTTCGTTCTCACACTCGAAAATAAATGAGAACATAATCGAGTATGCTTTTTCTCGTCTTTTCATACTCATCATGGTAACAGGAAAATGACGAACCTAAGGGAGTATCCTTGAAGTTATTTTCATGCTCCATAAAAAGGAAAAGATTGCCGAGTGATCTTGTTCTTTTCACGCTCATTAAAGTATTTGAAGAAAATGTTCGGCGGATGATATTTTATCACTTTTTTGGTATCGTCGAACTCTTTTACAAAAAATGAACTGGGAGATTTCACTTTAAGTGTTTTTCAGACTCTCAAAACATGAAAATACCCCCGAGTTTTCTATCCTTAGACTCGTTAAACAAACATCGAAAGACCCGCAATGGGACCAAACCACTCCTTCCTAGGGTTCGTTAAATATACTCTGAGGGACTCATCTGAACGTTGAGCTTACATTGACAAGCATATGTTATCCTCCTCAATCTTGTGTAAAAATAAAGAGGTACTCGCTAGATATGGTGGGGGAAATTTTGGGAAAGGGATATGTTTTCATGTTTGTGTTAATGGCAGTAAGTGTTGCTCTTGAACATGACATCCCCTATTTGTCATTTGAATCCGGGTTGGGAATTCCATTTGTCTCTCATTCGAATTGCTACAAGTTCATACCTTGGGTCGTCTTTGAGTCAATGTTTCCAAGTCCTTGGTCGTTTCGTTCATATGTTCAAGAGAAGTTCACATGAACCCTCTATTGAGTCGATCATATATAGTTGTCCATTCTTACTATGTCGGCCTTCCCTGTGTCTGTTTCGACCCATATTCATACTTTGTTTCATCCTCAAAATCTGTTACTTATTTCGTGTCATTGATGGGGGATACATCAAGGCCCTCCTATGACGAGTCTTGTTTCTTCAAATCCAACTCACTATCTGGAAATGAGATTAGAAATCATTTAGTACCTTGGAACCTACATGACTTAATGGCAGGTCTCTTCCCTTTCGACAGGGGTTTCACATCATTGGTGCCTGATCGAGATATTTTGCCGAGTTCTCGACTTCAGCTCATGCATTCACATTTGTTCAGATTGTACTTTGGTACCTTAGGAGTCATTGACTTCAATGGTGATTTGCCTCACACTTGTTAATGATTTTCATCAACGACTGGTAATCAAGTGGTTTCTACCATGTTTGACTTCAACACATGTAATCACATGGTTAGATTCGTGCTTTCAGGTGAAGGGATTCAAGACCCTGGGTCTCATATGTTTTATCCAGGCTGTGATGGAGTATGTATGATTTGTATCGGCACATATATCCACTTTGTATGTCATGTGGCTATGTCTTCTTAATTCAAGTCTTCTCACATAGATCCACAGTGTATTCCTGGTGGCTATGTAGCATTTTGAAGGCATGGATTCATGGTGTATGATTGCTGGCCATGACCTATGTTTATGATTCCATTTCATTTGTGATCTGAGCATGGGAATGCCTACCTCAAAACTGGTATTATATTATGCATATGCTTGGTTGTTTACAGGTTTCCGATTAGGTGCGCTCCTTGTTTATGATACACACACACAGTTTACAAAGTATTTCGACTGTCACAGATTCTAGCCTCATACTTTGGGGGGCATTCTGTTCCACATGATTTTGGTCACTCTGGTGATGTCTCTAAAAGTGATGTATTCAGGCTCCCACAAGGATTTTTTTCCTGAGAAAAGTGACTGTTGTCTTCTTCCAAAAAACACATTTTTAAGATGAGTTCATAGGCTGCCTATGTTAAAGGGTGCAAAAATCCATCATTCTCACAGGCCACCCACACTGAGGGTGTGAATTGTTCATAGTCTTCTCTATAGGTAGGGTGCAAACCTATTTTTAAGCTTGAAGAAGAGAAGAGGTCACGAAGTTTTTCGAAGGGAATCTTCTAGAAAATGAGTTGGCATTCGCATGGTTGGCATCCTACTGACTTCTCATATTTAGTGGGATAATCCTCATCCATTTAACCATCTCTCCTTCTATATATTGAAAGGTTTCTAATGCAACTGGTGTTAGTGAAATCTGACAGACAGAGCTAAATTTAGTTATCTGTCACTATAATTGGCAATTCGGTTCTTTTGGCAAGATTCTTGTTAAACTAGCGGATTAAGCACTTTTTGTTTTACTAGCACCCAACGGAAATGTTTTTACACATGTTGTTAGACACCTTATAACCACACGATCTGACCATAACTCAACGGAAAAACACCCCTGGCACCTTTTCTTACTTACCTCCAATCTCCACTTCCATACACCGATGGACACGTGGCCTCAGCGGAAATCACCAACACACATCGGGGTTTGAACCTTCCGCTTTCCGTCGCGATCTAGACCGTCGATTCTGCTCAGATATCGATCGTCCGTTTCTGGATGATTGGCACCGTTGATACTTGATCCCTTTGGATTCCGCTCTGCTTTCCACCGTCGATCCCAACACTTATAGAATGAAATATCGATTCATTACAGTATGGCTTTGATTCCAAGGATTATTAAAAACAATATTGACAGATCATATGAAAACAAAGATATTATAATCACACACAGACGAATAGGGTTTCTCACATATAAGAATTTTTCATAATAGATAGAAACTTTTATTAATGAATTCTCTTTCTCTCCTCTGCAACAATTTTGTGCATTCTCTCTCCCTTTCCTGTCTCTCTCGTCCCCCCCTCTCCTCTTTTACAATCGAACTTAGTTTGCTTAAATATAATTCAAACTTAGGTTTTCAGATCCACAAAGTCTGGATCGAATCCACTTAGATCCTACAATTTTTGCTTGTAATCCTAACTTCTCCTACAACTATTACATTGTTAGGATTCGAGATCCTTTGAAAATTTATTCAACTTTAACTGAATACCACAAGGTAAATTTAAGAGCACCTATTCTCTTTAGTAAAATTTGGCTTTGATTTTCAATAGCCATAGATCTTCTATAACTGTGAACTTATGCTCCTGCATCAAACTCCTTAGGTCAGAAAAATTCATGAACTCCTGTTCATGAGTTCTTCCATAGTGCTGCCATTTTCTTGTATAACTGCTTCAGTCATCCATGTAGCATCCTCTACTGGCTGATTCTTCCATTTGATCAAGTACTCATAGTACTCATGTCTTCTAGTTTTCTTCAGAACTCGGGTATCCAATATCTTCTCCATTTCCAGCTTTTGTATAACAGGAATCTGTTTCTGCCATGCTA
>CBVK0100247279.1:233-14851 GCA_900067695.1 Picea abies | reverse complement strand
TTTGAGGGCTGCCGAGCCAAGGTTGGGGATGTGAAATTGGAAATTGACGAGAAATTTCTCAGTTTAGCTACCGGTCTGCCTGCTACAGGACAGAAATGGTCAAAAAATTACAAAGTGGAAGATGTCCCATGGACATTTCTCTTCCAGTCACGAAGGGTGAGCTCCTGTGACAAAGGTTTGCTCGCGAATATGCTCAAGCAATGTTGGCATGACTTGTTGATGATAACCAAGTAGTTTATCACCTGCGAGGGCTGGTATGGTTTTTTTTTCTTGTACCACCTTCGACTACTTATGGTTTACATGGGCTATGAACTTAATATGCCTTATTACTTGCATAGGAGTCTATTTAAAATGTCCAAAAGATACAAATGGAACTAGGCCGAGAACAACCTTTTTCACTTTGGGTTAGTTAAAATGCTTGTGGTTTGTCATTTGGGGTTACACCGAGAGTGGTTTGTCATTTGGGGTTACACCGAGACTGTTGGAATGATTTTCTTAATCGCAATAATTTTGAGGACTCAAGCCCACCACAGGTTGACAAACCTGTGGTGAGCGAGAGAAAGTCTATACCCCCTGTGCCTTACAGTGCTCTGTTACCTAAACCCCTTCCCGAATCACCTATTGACCTACCCAATTCTGTGACCAAAGATGTCTAAACTATTAAACCCGTGGCTAAAAATCCTAAAACCAAACCTACTACGAATTCCAAAGGCAAAAAGAATGCCTGATTAATCTCTCGCATGGCAAGAAACAAACCAAGACCTCCTGTCAACCCTAACCCTATCATGGTGAGTGAAGATTCTGACTCAGAGGTTGAACGTTACCTGGCAAGTGAGTATTCCTATTCAGAAGGTCTGTGTGACAAACCCTCATACAACTTTGTGAAAAACCTACCAGCTTGCTTGCAAAATGACCCTAATTATCCAGGCATCAAAATGCCTTGTGAAACCCCCGGTAATTCGTCAAAACCCCCTCCTGCTCTATATGAACCAGTTGCTCCACCATGTGATCGGTGTGGCTCGTGGTTAGAAAGGTATTACCTTGATGTGCCAATGCTACAGTCCAGAATTCATGCTCTGGAGGATCAAGTTGCAAGGCTCACCAGTCAAAAGGCTAAGATGCCATCCACTAATAAGAAACAACAAACAACAGGTTCCATTTTGTTTAAGAATGTGGATTCGGCTACAACAGTCGTCAATTCAAAATTGGCATAGCTTGAGAAGCCTCACTGGTATAATTATCGCCTGTTTCTTTGATAAACTCACAGCTCTGTTTACAGCGTGGATTTGCTTTGTCACATAATCATGTGTTATTGTATATAATTTTTTTTTGATAAATCAAATTTTGTTTATCGTTTTAGTTTTGATTGGATTTAGCTTTGATTCGATTGATCGTGGTATGGATTTGATTGTTTTAATTTGGTTTGAATTGAATACTCTGTTGCTTGTTGAAGTTGTTAATACCTTTTCTAAACATAAGCTGTTTCTGGTATTTCAATTTCGAACACAATCAATGTTTTGATTCGAATTGGTTATATTCTATACGATATGGTTGGAAATAATGGTTAACTGTTATGACTTTATGTTCCATGTCATTTTTGACCAATTCGAATGCCATTCAAAATGTTTCTGTTAATATGTAACCAAATTGCGAATAGATATGAATCATAACTGTTATACCCAGCCAATCGATTCACATTGTTTTGTTTGACCGTGTTATCAGTTCGATTCATATTGCAACAAATATATTGTTTAAATTTGATTTGGGAATGAAAGTGATTATGCCCAAGATTACGATTTGTTCCTATATTTGACTCAGTCATGATTTGTTTCGATTGTTGCCCAGTTTATGATTATCACTGCTGTTGATGGTTACGATCACTTTGTGATCCTGTCTGTTGACTGTGTAACGCTCAGTGATCGAAGTCTATGGCAAAATTTGGTTGATGCTATTATGCATGTTTCATTTTGACTATAATCGTAACAGTTTTTCCATATTGGCATTTGATTAAAACAATATGAATCTTATGCACATTGTTACAGCTGTAACAAATTGATTATGATTGTGTTCGATTATGATTGTATCAATTATGATTGTGTTACATCGTATCTTATATGATATGATTCACCATTGATTTCATTTGATATGAAACAGTCCTGTTATGGTTTGACCATATTTTATGGCGACTAAAAAACAGAGCATTCTTATCCTGTTTCGTTTGAATCCTTTTCAATTTTGTTTAATTTTCATAATAAACTCATTTGAACCATTAGTGATTCAATTTCAATGTTTATTAAAAGAAAATTAAATTAGATTATTTTAAAAATATTTCATTTGATCTTTATCTGGTCCTGTATGCTATTTTAGACTAGCTACAGAATTAGATGATTCTGTAGCTAAGACTGTAGGATCAAGTTTTTATTTTTTTGTTACTGAAATATCTCTCTAATTTGATAATTATGTTCTATTGCAGGTAAATTTCAAAGTGCAGTTGAGTTTATAAGCAGTTAGAGGATATTTCAAAGATTTCACTTGCATTTTGATTTCCTAGTTTAGTTGATTTTGGGATATTTCCCAGATTATGTAAAACATTTTGATATTATCCACAGGGAGGCTTTACCCTGTGGAGAGACTTATATATACTTATGATTTTTGTAATAATGTTCATCCTCATTCATGGGAGAACAAGGATATGGAGTTTTAATACAGATTGAAGCAGAATTTGGTGTTTTTTCACAGCTTTAGCTTCTCATTATATCAACATTTTGTTTCATGTTGTGTATATCAATTTGTATCTGTTTTATGACTACTTTAGCTATCTAAATCAAGTGCAAATGATATAATTTTAATTATCATAATCCATATCTGGTTTCTTCCAAGTGTATAAAAGACATAATAATTGTCTAATTCAGTTTGTGAATGATAGGTTTATCTTCTTCATGAATTGAGTTGTTAAATATAAGTTTTTGCATAACAGGTTTCCCTTGTTGCAGAGATTTATAATCACATAGTTGTTATGATCTTTTATATCTTGTTTGTCCTGTAAATAACTTGAAGAGTAGCGCAACCAATCGTTTACGAAAAGCTTTGGGATTAACCGGTGCGAGTTTACTTCCTCCGACCAGCTTCGAAGTCATCATACGCAGGATAAACTAGGAGCGCTTCCAAGTTAGCTAGTCTTTTGTTTATTGATTTTATTAGTAGTTTAATTCAGATATTAGTTTAAGTTAGAGTTAGTATATTAGATCGTTTAATTTCAGTAGTTCTATTTCTTATTCATAAAATATAAAAAATCAAAAAGATCTTTGGCTGTCTTAGGACAGAAAACATATGAGTTTTACAGGTTTTATGTAAATCTACCAAGCGTGTATATTGTATATTTGTAAATAAGTTGTATTATAATTGATAGCTAGACGGTTAATTAGTAGAGTTAATGTAATAGTAATTAGTAGAATAGTTAGTGTAATTTGTGTTTAGTTTTAGTTTATATAGTAGTTTGTTTTAATTAGATTAGTGTATTAGTTTAGTTTTAGTTAGTTTAGTTTCTTTTAGTTAGTTTTAGTTAGTTTTAGTTTGTTTTATTAGTTTAGATAGATTAGTTAGTTTAGGTTAGTTTTCTCTTTGGTTTTTCTTAGGAGACCTTAGAGCGGCCAACGGAGCCATTAAACCCGTCAGGGTGGTTCATTCCAAACGGCTTGGGTTATTCGGCCAACGGAGCCATTAAACCCGTCAGGGTGGTTCATTCCAAACGGCTTGGGTTATTAGACAACCCCGGACTGGTTCCACTCTCTCAATTGATGGACAGACAATTTCGCCCGTCAACAAGACCCCCTACCCTCGGGCCGAGATCAGCGCAAGATCTTTTTCTAAACCACACAAAGATTTAATTTAAACCCTTGGTTTAAGCCGCGAAAGATTTCAGGCTTCGCGAGTTGGAGGTTCATTATGTAATGCCACCACTCTTGCAATCGCCGAAACACAAAATGTCAACGAAGGTTGACACTTCCAATGTGACGAGCACATGCCGCCTGTTACCCACTAATTCCGGCTTTCGGGACTCGAGTGAACAACCAACCATCGTTCCTCTACCCCTATGGTTCCCTGAACTCTGAAAATTCACCTTTTACTAGATCAATGGCCCTGAGTCTCCCTCAATCTAATGGCTCAGATATTTTTGGGATTTCGTGAACCAGGAGTCCACAACTCTGGACCCCAAAAATCACTTGTTGACTCTCGTTGGATTCGATCCAATGATCCCTGTCTCTCCTAAGATTATGGGTGATTGAAAAGGTACTCGCCTTAAACCCCTTACTTCTTTACAAGATCTGATGGCTCTCGGGTCTTCGACGCTTCTCCATGAAGTGTTCCTGTCGTTCGATTTCACACTTGATAATCCATTTCATGATTCAGGAGTTAGAGTGACCAAGGATTTTTTCTTGCACTCCAAACTTATGAACTCCAAATTCCTAAAATGATCTGACGACTTGAACTAACCACGATCAACAGTCCATGTTGGCTCTTGATATCAGGGTGGTGGGTTCGTCCAACTCCTAACCACCTTATAGCTCCTCTGGATCCTATGGTCCTCACGATTTCGCGAGTTCTCCACGGAGAATTATGATCGTCCGATTCACTCCTCAATGACTCTTGTGCAACATTTTCAACCTTCCTCTCCCTTTGATCACTTCAAAGTTTAAATCCCTCTTGAGCTTTCACTTGTAAACTCAAGATTCCAAAAGGATCCCTGCATGCACTCCTTGTGGAAAACTTTCAAATAACCTCTTGTTATTTGAGTCTTCAACCCTATGCACTCTTTTCAACAGTAGTCCTTCAACTTTCCCCTTAGTTGATAAGTTCCAAAGTTTCAACCAGCCTGCGCACACCTTGCATGGCTCTGTGCTTCACCTGAACTTCTACTGGTATGAGTGCAACAATATCTCTCCTGAGTTTTCTAAGATAAAACTTAGACCCTTGTCAACACACACCTTGCAGACGTTAACTGCACTTCTTGCAGGAATTCTCAGGGAGAGAAACAATTGAAACTCATTCTTCTCCTCTCTCAGACTTCATACATTCAACATGGAATCATACACACAACACAACATTGAATTAAATGCATAACAGAGAAAACAAAATGGTTGTAAACATACCATTCAACTAATGTAAACAACAAGCATCATAACACCATGAAAATTGAGTCAAAGATTCATATATTAACTCAAGTGTTCCTGTACATGGGTTCTTCTCTACAACTCTCTGCTTCTTTTTTTTTCACACTACAACTTATGAAGTCTGAATAATAATAATATTACAATGATACAAGGGTGAGGGTGTCTATCATCCATTTTCCCTCCTACGCCTCTAAACTGTCTAATATAACATTCATATCTACCTACTTGCATTAAACAAACTTAAATTCCTATTACATCTGACAGATGAGAGCAATCAATCCAAATCTATTCACATCTCCTAGACATAAATGTAAGTATGCTTCCCTTAGCTATTACATTAATGTCCATTAATTAATCTTCAAAACACTTCAAAATGTGCACTGGTGCTTTTCTAGCTGTCTCTCGCCTTTACGCTTGCTTGGCTGGCTATTTATGATGCTTCTTCATCATATATAATCCTCCTCTCCCTATGCGCCACCTATATCCTTCACTACATGTCTCCAACTCCATACTCTCGATACCTCCATTATATTCACAACTCCTGTCACTTCGACATATGTCTTCACATGTCATCTACCCTCACGTCCATTCATCCCATATCCTGATTAGATGCTCACCCCCATGTCTCCCCTCATGCCCGATGGGATGACAACTATTCCAGTGAATCTATTTCATAGGTATAGATGGAATCTGATGGGGTCAATACAGAGTGCACTCGGCTTTCGAAATCTCAGGCATAGACAAAGACTTAAGTATCAGTCATAGGTCGATGTAGATTAGTTTAAGAAACACTTAATCAAACTCTGCTTGTGCAGCTGGTTATCTCAAGTGGCCTCCAATAGCTCATAGACATGTCATCGTTCAACACAGATCTCTTCTCTGTCACTCCAAGGCCTATTTTTGGCCACTCAGTTCCTCTAGCACATGCATCGGTTCTTTCACAGAGACAGTAGTAGTTTTATTTGATTAAGTCCAACATTTTACTAGAGTAGATGCAAGAGTGGTCTTTTTTGTGTGATAAGAACCACTCTTGTTGATTTGGTCGAGTGTCTTATTAAATTTAATTATTTGATTTATGAATAGTTCCCAAAATTTAGGTCTCATTCCCCTAAGGACGAGAGCCTCTGCAACTCTTTTAAATAGTTAGTTTTTGGATATTGTAAATGTCCGATTTTTTGAGGAAAGAACAAAAATACAACACATTGGTTAGACTTGTTTTATGCATGGATTAAATCTCTCTACCTGGTGAACATACTCTTGATGATAGTGTTTCATTCAACTCTTCATGTGTTTTCATTCTTATCTTGAATACAATTTTTTATTTGTTCAATGTACATTTCATTTCCTTTCAGCTATTGTATGACTTATTTTTACTAATGTGCAACCTGTCAAACAACTAATGATTTGGTGAAGATTTTTTTTTTGCAACCTATGGGAGTTATTTTGTTTTGATACATGTTTGATGTCTTGAAATGATATTGTAAGTATTGAACTTCTTGCAATAGATTATTCATTGAGTAGTTTGTTGTTTCCCTTTGTTTTCTATTATTTCACTGGTCTATCATTAGTGTGCCATCAGCCAAGGAGGGCCCTCATCCATATCATTTTTCCAACCCAACCTTTCCTTCATCTTGATAGAATAACCCTCTGACCAACCAACAAAAAAGTTAAAAGAAACAATCATTCAAAACTAATAGGTGGCCTAGATTTGTCCTTTAGAAGTTGAGTGCAAACCTTAGGACCAACATCTTGTGGTGTCATTGCCGTGGAACAGAGTAACGGAATATATTTCTCTTGGAGAATGACAATTGATCAGCTCTGACCTTTGATGGTGAACAAATATCAGACACCAACAGACTATCATCTTTCACCTGGTGACTTCACTAAGTAAAATCTGAAGAAGAAATACTGGCACCCAGAAAGGGATTCAACAGATCCAAACCTAAAAATAGCAAAGCCAAGAAGGATGATTCTAACCCTAAGAATAATACAATAGGCTCTGATCTAGAAAGGAAACTAAGTAAATCCACTGTAGCTCAGAGATTCACTTCCCCCCTCAAGGGAAAAGAAGCACACCAAGAGAATATGTCAAACCATCATCACAAGCATCTTGAATTTTCTATCCATGAGAATCATAATTCCAAATGGGCTCAGACATCTCCTACTCCTGACTCCACTTTAGCATCCAGTCCTACATCCACTCCTGTATCTCCCATAAATTTGCAGATTCCTATTGTTCAAGCCATGGCCATTAATAGGATGGATGTCATAATTGTTGCCAGGTATGCAACCTTAGTGCTACCTGTAGTTTTACATGCACTCCCAACCATAGATTACATGAAATATATGACAAGATATAATGGGGAAGGTGAAATAACTGTTGAAGAACATTTGGTATCCTTTTACATTTTTTTAGACAACTTTAACATTGATTATTCATATGTGTGGATGAGGTTGTTTGTACACACTCTGGATGGGGAGGTCAGAAAATGGTTCAGAAGTATTCCTCCAGCCTCCATTTAAGATATTGAGGTGTTAGATGAAGATTTTATAAAGCAATGGGGATATAGGAGATATTATCTCTATTACATCACTGAATTTGGGTCTCTAAAGAGAAAAAATGGTGAATCTATTTCAGACTTCACCAAGAGATTCAATACAATGTATGGTAGAATCCCAAATGAAATAAAACCAAATGAAGCCTCTGCCAAGATCACTTATGCTAATTCATTTGATGCATAATCCTCCCTCTTCCTGAGAGAGACAAGATCAACCACACTGTTATCCATGCAGGAAGCAACCATTGAAGTTGAATCTAATATTTTGGCATCAAACAAATTAAAGACTAAATCTGATGAAGAGAAGAAAAAACAAAGAGAGGATGTCCCTACCTCCTCTAACCCACCTACATATGATCCCAAAATTGAAAACATGACTAAGACTTTGAAGGATTTGACTTCTGAGATAGCTAAGATAAAATGGGAATCCAAACAACCAAACAAAACTTTTCAAGGGGCTGGTAATAGAAATCAAAACCAATTCAGAAGGCCTAATGATTCTCCTCAAGTAATGTAGAGAAAAAGGAGAAATGTTGATGATCAAAGGGTAGTGCGCCCTTTCCAAAACAATCAGATTGAGGAGATAGATGTAGACAATGATGTTGTAGATGACACTATTGTGCTTTTCAATGAGAAAGATTATTATACCAGTCACTTAACACATCAAGAATATGAGGTAGCACAATTTTCAAATCAATTTGATGATTAGATAGGGGAAGAGGGGGTTATTCAAGGTCAACCCAAGAAGAAATACAATTTGAGGACAAGAAATGGAGATTCCAAGGCCACCATCTCTAATAAAGGAAAACAAGCAGAATCCCCTCCCAAACCACATCCAAATAAAGGTATGCCATCTGAAACTCAATCATCTCCACTATCAAAACCTCTTTCCCCTAAAACAAATGAAGCTGATAAGCCACCAACCTCTTTCATCTTGGAACATGAGCTAAGTAAAATCAAGATGCTTGTTCCTTTGACATAACTGTTAAAAAATGAAACTTTCAAGAAATACATCATGAAAGTTATGCAACCTACTCCTTCTAGTGTATCTTTTGATGTCATTAGTCTACAGGATGAAAACCCAGCCATTACTGTGGCTCCACACATTGAGGATGGATTTGATGCTTCTCCTCCTTTATATATATCTATGAATGTCCATGATAAGATCCTGCACAACTATCTTATGGAATGAGGAGCCTCTCACAATGTCATGCCCAAAGTTGTTATGGAAGAACTAGGTCTGGAGATTACCAAGCCTTACCAAGACCTGTACTGCCTTGATTCTAAGAAAGTAAAATGCCTGGGATTGATAAAAGATATGGTGGTTTCTCTAGCACAATTACCCATGAAGAGTGTAGTGATGGACATTTTGGTGGCGACATCCCCCCAAAGTTTGGCATGTTATTATCCAGAACTTGGGCTAAGAAGGTTGGAGGATCATTGCAAATGGACCTCACATCTTCCACCATTCTTATGTTTGGTGGTGAGCACAAGTGGATATATAGAGATGTAAGGTTAGCCTACATAGTCAGTGATCATCAGAACCCAAGAAATCACCCCATTTATGTGGTTGAGGATGGGATTGGTTCGTCTGTTTTTCATTTAAATAATGATGAACCTGAAATATCTTTCATCCAACACAGAGATCAACCAATGGCTGGTCAAAAAAACAAGGTGTGGAATATGTATTTCGATGACTCTTCATCAAAAGAAGGATCTGGTGCAGGTATTCTCCTCATTTCCCCTTCAGAACAAGTTATAACCCTCTCTTATAAGCTAGAGTTTGAGACTAATAACAATATAGTTGAATATGAAGCTCTGGTATTGGGATTGAGGGATACCAACGACATGGCCATTGATTGTTTAGCAGTTTTTGGTGATTCAAAGTTGGTCATCAATCAAGTGAGGAATATATATCAAGCTAAGCAACAGAGGCTCAAGCAGTAAAGGAACTAGGTATGGGACCTGATAGATAATTTCTTTCTAGCATTTAACCTCTCTTTCATTCCCAGAGAACAGAATCAAAAAGTTGATTCTGTGGCCTTATTTGCTAGCATGTTCAGGCCTCCCATTGGCCCAAAAATTAAATATAAGGTGGAAATCATACATAGAACAACCATACTAGACAACATAAAGCATTGGCATGTCCTTAGTGATGATTTAGAGTTGCTGAGATTTCTTCACGGCATTGATGAATTCTCCAGTATCTCAATTGATCAAGAAAGTCAAGAAGATGAAAATGAGAAATTAGAAGATCAACAATATTCTCATCTGTTAAAGACAGTGGATGGTCATGATATTGTGGATCTCAAAAACCAATCACATTCTAAGAGGACTAGTACCATTGGAAAGATTGTTCGACAACAATGATGTTTACAAAGGAACTGGCATGGAGAATCAAGAAGAGGAGGTGACATAGTGCAATATTGGGACCACTGAGAATCCTGAGATCATCAAGTTGTCCAAAGCATTGGTTGTAGAACAAAAAGACATGTATATCAGTCTCATTAAAAAAATTGTTGATACCTTTGCATGGTCCTATGAAGATTTGAAGACATTTGATACTAACATCATCCAGCACAAGATCCCTCTAAAAAATGGCTCCAATCCATTCAGAAAAAAGATTAGACAATTTAATTCCATGTTAATGTCCATAATTGAGAAAGAGATAAAAGGCATGTTGGATGTGAAGATTATTGTACCATTGAGGTATTCAAACTGGATGGCCAACTTAGTACCTGTAAGGAAGAAGACTGGGGAGATACGCTTATGTGTTGATTTCAAATATCTAAACAAGTGTTATTTGAAGGAAAATTACCCTCTCCCCAAGATGGATCATATTTTACAGAGGGTGGTAGGTGCAGTAAGAAGTTCCTTGTTGGATGGATACTCTGGTTATAATGAGATATCCGTTTGTGAGGAAGATAAAGAAAAGGCAACATTCACCACCCCATGGGGAACATTCATGTATGACAATATGCCCTTTGGTCTCATGAACATAGGGGCCACTTTTCAGAGAGCCATGGACATAGATTTTGGGGGGTATAAAGACAAATTTATGGTCATATACCTAGATGACATTACCATTTTTTCCAAGTCTGATGAGGAACATTTGCAGCATTTGGAGCAGTTTTTCAAGAAATGCAGGACGTATGGGATATCTCTCAATCCAAGGAAGTCTCACTTTGTCATGACAGAAGGGAAGCTCCTAGGCCACATCATATCATCCAGAGGCATAAAAATTGATCCAAAGAGGGTTTGTGCCATTCAACAAATTGAGATTCCCATAAATAATAAGGTTGTCCAGTCTTTTATTGGTAAGATAAACATCCTCAGACGCTTTGTGTCGAATTTTGATGAAATTATGAAGCCTATTAATAACAGGTTGAAGAAATATGTTGTGATAAAATGGTCTTTGGAGGAGAAATCATCTTTCCAAACAATGAACCAAGTTTTAGTTGAAGCACCTGTATTGGCTAGCCCTGACTATACCAAAGATTTCTTCATCTCTTCCTTTGCCTTAGATGAAACAATTGTTGTTGTACTGCTGCAGAAAAATGAAGAAGCGCATGAGCAACGCATAGCCTTTTTTAGCATAGCCCTCCGACATGCTAATCTCAAGTATGATATATTACAGAAACAGGCTTATGCACTGGTCAAACCACTCAAGGCCTCCAGGGTTTATGTGCTACAGTCTAGCATAAAGGCCTTTGTTCCTAGCAGTGGTGTCAAAGAGATTCTAGTCTAGCCAAACAGTGAGGGGAAAAGAGGAATATGGATTGTCAAATTGTTGGAGTATGACTTGTACATAAATCCCACCAAGTTGATCAAGGCACAAGGACTGGCCAAATTGATATCAGAATCAAACTGCAAGGTGCTAGAATTGCATCAAACCTTCACCCAATCAGATGCACCCATCATACAAACTGGACAAGACAACTTACAAGTATTAGAAAACTTCTCTTCTTTGCCTTGGTATAAAAACATCATCTCTTTTATGCAGCATTTCAAATTCCCCCTAGATGTGAAGAAGATGAAGGCCAGGTCTCTCAAATTGAAATTTATCAAATTCTGCATCTCAAACCAAAACCTATATTGGAGAGATCTTGCTGGAATCCTATTAATATTCCTTGATTAAAATGAAGCTAAACAAGTCATGACAGAGATGCATAAAGGAGAGTGTGGTGGGCACCATCACTGGAAGGGCACAACACTCAAGATTCTGAGAACATGATATTACTGGCCCACCCCTTTCTCTAATGTCTTTTGCATTGTTAGAGCATGCAATGAGTGCCAGATTTTTGTAGGGAAGCAAAAGTTACTATCGCTACCCCTGAAACCTATGAATGTTGGTAGTCTATTTCAGCAATGAAGGTTAGAATTCATAGGAGAAATAAATCCACCCTCTAGTGGACAACACAAGTGGATCCTCACTTTCACCGAATACTTCACCAAATGGATTGAGGTTGTGCCCACCAAGAATGCCACTGACAAGGAAATCATAAATTTCCTGGAAACTAATATTTTTGCCAGATTTGGTTGCCCCAGTAAGCTTGTAACAGACAATTCCCAAACATTCATGTCCAAAGCCATGATTGGCTTCTGTGGTAGTCATAAAATTTCCTTGAAACATTCCACACCCTATTACCCTCAGGGAAATGACCTGGCAGAATCATCAAACATGTTGATTAAGGTTGGTTGTCATTGATGTCAACCCTTGAAGAAATCCCCATAGCACAAAGGTTGGGTATTGGACCCAAGTTTGTTTGATGTAAATATGAATCGTTATTGTCTTGTTATGTTTGATAATAAGCACAAATGGATGAACTCCAAAGTGGTCTCCTTATGGTGGAAGCCCTCACAAGAAGACATTTTGCAGATTGAGTTATCCTAGAAGTATGGTTAGAGAACCCATGATTATTTGTGGAATAATGAGATGAAGGTCAATGAATTTTCCAATGAAACTAGCCTAGATGGATATTTATTTTCATGCCATTTCCAGTGGTATGTGGAATGTCACATAACTCCTCACGGTTAGAGAGTTATGGTGATATGAAGTTGGGGAACATAGGTTTGGGTAATGGACCCAATTTTGTTTGGTGGATAATGGTATGATTTTTGATATATTTGCAGATAAAACTATTCTATATGGATTCTACATGTCATTCCACTTCTGGTGGTATGTGGAACGTCACATAACTCCTCACACTTTGATAGTTATGTCCTAACGAAGTTGGAGGACCCTCTTATGTTATCTAGAAGCCCCAAAAGGTCAAGGTAGTCAATGTGGTTTAAGAGATTTTAGAAAGTAAATAATAAAGTGAAGTGTATAATTCAAAGTGAATACAAAATAAATTATTTAAATAATAAATTTAATGGACAAATTAGAAGTGGGTTAACCCTACAATAAGGAAAGTGGGCAAAGTGACCTAGAAGATGTTTTTAAAGAAGCTACTTGGAGAGTATAAATAAGAGGCAAGGCTCTCTCATTTTAGAAACACTTGAGAATATTGAATACCTATAGGTGTCTAAGGTAACCAAAGGATATATAAGCCTAATTTCTAAGGGAAGGTGAAGAAAAAAAGGCCAAAATTCAAGGAAGGATAAATTCTTTTGATGATTCTTTCTAAGGTATGTTATTTACAGGTCATCTCACCATTTTCGAAATAATTTTTTTTCTAGAATGATTTAGACCATGAAATTACTTTTCCATTGAGGAAACATACCCAGTTACCTGTGGTAAAAAGTTTAGCTTGTGGGTCTTTGGAGTTTTGGAGTTACACTTTGTGTAAAATAGGTTTTGTGGTTAGTCCTGAAAGTAGTCTAAAACATGTGTTTTGGGTAAAAACGTTATAACTTCTTCCTAACAAATCCAAATCCAGTAAGAACATTTTTTTTGGTTAGCATACAGTCTGTAGTATTCTTTGTAAAATTTCCAGATTGATTCAACAAATATTTTGTGTGGGGCACGCTCTACAAGGTCGCTCTCTAGAATAAGCCATAATTCATCAAGTTATGCCATTTTTGCTATAACACCTTTTATGAGAAGTTCCAAGTAGTGACACCTAGGGTAATTACATAAAACACACTGAATAAAATTGTGTATGAGTTCCATATATTTATTCATTATAGGAACAAATTTATGATTATTCAAGTTGGGGTTGTTGAGTAATCCAAAACTAGTCATGTGAGACTAAAGAAAAGTTTGATGAAAATGCTAGTCTCTTGTTGTTAAAGTTAAGGACATTTTGTAGGTATGTGATCATATACACTAGGTCTATTACAGAGTTACAAATCATATTTGTATGATCAAAATGATGAGGGATTTTGGTTGAGGTACAAGTTGGGTACATGGTTGAGACATGTAGTTCATGAGTTGGCAGATACATGAGGTGTATAGTTGATGATGTTGGCACATATTGATGAGTAGTTGACACATAATTGGTACATACTTGGTACATGGTTGGTTTCACTTGTTTATGGAACAGGTTGATTGCAGGTTGTTTGGTATAGGTTGGTGCATGGTTGATGCACTTCTTTATGGTACAGGTTGATTACAGGTTGAGGTGCAGGTTGATGCATGGTTGATGCATGGTTCAGGTTTATTGGTACATTTTTACAGCGGTATATCTCATAGTGATAGTGTGAAAGTGGTTCCATCATTCCACTTCTACTTCAATCCGATTGGACGACGCAAGGACAGGTGGTTGTAGCCACCTTCCAGTTGTAGCCGGAGAACATAGGGGGTTATAGTCTCTTTCTGGTTGTAGATAGAGAATTGGGGAGTTGGAGCTTCCCTCAGGTTGTAGCCTGAGAAACTATGGGGTTGGATCCTCCTTCCAGTTGTAGCTAGAAAACAAAGGAAGTTGGTGCTTCCAATGAATGTAAT
>CBVK0100247278.1:0-16963 GCA_900067695.1 Picea abies | reverse complement strand
CCAATAGTCACAATAATTAAATACAATTATTAAATTCGAAATTCAAAATTGGCATAAATGGCAAAAAATTTTGAGATTCGAATTTGCCAAAAACGGAAATAAATTTCCAACACACAAAAATAAAAAATATTTTATTTTTGGGGGATGTCACAATGGGACTTTGAAAAACACTTGTCACACAGATATTTGGTCAAAGGACAACATTGACACATCATTCCCCATGATGATACCTGATCAATAACCGAATCCTCGTGGGGGATTACAAACAATCATGATGTAGCCAGATGTATTCTTTATCTATTTTTGGAAAACTTTATGTGAAGAGTTTTGTAACATAGAATAATCAATCTCCTAGTTTGTAGGGATAGAAGTTAGAAGAGTAGGGTAGCCCAAGCGACACCCTCATTTATATATTTGATATTTTCAATGTAAGCTAGGTTGGTTGGAAAAATTAGTATAGACAATGTCTATTGAATGTAATTTGAGTTCACTTGAATATTAATGCAAAAGTCTTGTAGTTTGATGAAAATATTCTAATTGTACCAGTTGGATGTATTGTTTTCCCTTCCTTGCGTATGTACTTTCTGTTTTCTTTATTCATATATTTTTCTGTCTAACTCAGAATGAATTTTTGAACCTGTGGATTCGCTACGCAACACCCCTTGTTCATGCCATTTATGCAAAATGTTTTTCCTCTAAAAGTTAACTCTGAATTCATCCTCAACGGTGCTCTGAGTTTCTTTTTGTTTTTTTCTCCCCATCTCACTCAACGATTTTACACTGAAGACTTTTGCTCGCCTATCCTTTATCCTCTCAAGCTCAGTCACCGAGTCATTTGTTTCCATTGTTTCCTTGAATTGACTCCATATCCTGAGCTCCTACTATCTTATGCCAATGAAACTTATCTGACAGTTTTAAATCTAGCCACATCTTTAAAGCCATATTCTACATAGAGACTGTGTCTCCCGAGAGAGCCCTCTCCAGATTCGAAAGGATGGTTTTAGGTCTGAAAGTTGGTTGAAAAAGTTACCTCTATTGTCTTTCTATCAATCGAATATATTTATAGAGTGTTAACACATCCAACATACAACTTATTTTAAAAACATATTCAATGGCTTCAAATGATGCTTGAATGATGTAGGGAAATATGGTAGCCCTTATCATTAAGAAGTGCATTTTATCCACACCAGTTAGCATTTTTTGAGGACATTTGGTATGCAAATATAAAGTAAATGTCAACATGGAAATATCAAAATCATCCTCAACTTGAAGCCACTGGTAAATGAGAAACAAATTAAAATCTTCTTGGGACACACGAGATGTTACAGAAAATTTATATGCCATTATTTAGATATCACATTCCTAATGGATGAGCTTCTCAGAAAAGAATTCGAGTTCATATGCAGTAAATACTGCAAGGAATCATTCAAATTATTAAAGAAAAAACTAGTTGAAGCCCCTATATTAAAATTTCTTGACTAGCTGAGAAGGTTTCAAGTCCATGTCTATTCCTCAAAGATTGTTGTCGGATTTGTTCTAGCATATGATGACACAGTTGATCACCCAAATGCATATGCCAGTCAGAAATTAAAAAAAGAAGAAAGAAACTACTTGACCATGGAAAGGGAATCTTTGTCAATGATATTGTCACTACAAAAGTTTTGACATTACTTACTTGCTAATCCCTTCACATTCCTTACATATCATCAGGCATTAAAATATTTAGTCAATAAACAAGTTCACCAAGGAACGATCTATTGTTGGTTTCTATTATTCCAAAAATTTTAATTTGACATAATCGTACGACTTGGAAAAATGAACGTCTGACCCAAAAAATTATCTCGACTTGAAATAGGAGAGGATCTAATAGGCATAGATGATGACCTTCTAGATGCACACTTATTTCGGATCAAATCTGCACCAAAATATCTGGAGGATATAGAAAACATTTTTGAAGAAGGAAAGTCTCTAAATGATCTACAAACAAGTAAAAAGAAGGTGCTATCCCTAAAATCAACACCATTCACCATTATAAATGGATATCTACACAAAATACGACCATCTGATATCCTAAGGAGATGCGCTATCAAACATGAAAGAGAAAGCATTATCAACGAAGCTCACACAAAACCAGTTGGGGGCCACTTCCAGGTTGACACGATAGATCATAAAATACTTCATGCGGGTCTTTGGTGGCCAACCTTACATAAATGGTATGATGAGTAGGTTAGAAAGTGTGATATTTTTCGAAGGATCAGTCAACATATGTGGAAGAACGAGATGCCACTAACCTCAGTAAACTCTAATCGAGCATTTGAAATCTAGGAAGTCAAATTTATTGGACCTTTCCCTCAAAGAGAAAAAATAAATGGTGCTAAATATATTATCACTGTAGTATAATATGTAACCAAATGGGTAGAAGTTGAACCATTCGAATCATGTACCAAATAAGTGGTGATGAAGTTCATTTATGAGAATATAGTCACAAGGTTTGGATGTCCATTTACATTAATCATCAACCAGGGAACACATTTTGTAAATGAAACAATCCAAGTACTGCTAAAGAAGTTTTTGATTGACCATAGATGAAAAACAACATATCACCCTCAAGAAAATGGGGTTGTTGAAGCATTCAATAAAACACTACGTAAAGTACTCACAAAAATCTACGCTGTCGAAAAATATTACTGGGATGACAAACTTCACACAGTTTTATGGGTGCATAGATATTATTACAAATGATCAACTAGATAGAATCCATTCAATTTATTTTATGGGAAATAAGCCATTATTCCTTTACACGTTTGGTCCAAATCCGAAAAAATAGAAGTTGTGGCTAAATTCGACCAGGATAGAAGCATAAATGATTGTCTGTATCAATTAAATAAACTAGAAGAAGAAAGAGTAATTGCAATGCATCATCATGAAGTGAAAAAACAAGAATAAAAAGCATGGCATGACCGTCACTTAAAGAATAAGGACATACAAAATGGATACCTGGTCTTGTTATATGATAGCCAAATAAAAGGAAAACAAAGAAAGATAGAAACAATGTGGCTTGGAACTTATATTATTGAATACATTCGACTGTCATTAGAGGTCCAACTTCGAGCCTTGTTATGGAATCCATTCAATAAAGTAATTAATGTAGATCACTTTAAAAAGTACTATAAATAGAAGGCAACAAACCCTATTGGAAAAACATTAGTAGGAAAAGATGCCAACAGGGACTCACTAGAGATAGAATAGTCTGGTCAAAGTCAAAAAAACATAGACTAATCACATCATTAAGAAAATAAATCATGCTTGTATTATAATAAAATAAAGTCAGCTACAAAATTTGGGTATAGAGATACAAGTATAAAAAACCGATAGAATAATAGTTAAGTATTAAAAGGATCTTGAAGCATCAAAGCAAAGAAACAAAAGGAAAAATTGAGAGAGAGAAGCCCCTAGTCAAGCCATAGACAAAGCAAAAGAAGACACGATTGAAACACCACCCCATCTCCCGAATTAAGACAAATACTCTTGTAAAGGAAATCAATTGATCTATACAGAACCCAATCAAGTGAGTGCATTTAAAGAGACCATGGTTATCAAACAAGTGGATTAAGCACAAAACAATGGAGCAAGTTCTCCATTAGGAACATCAAATAAGTATATTTAACAAGTTCAAAACCGATGATGTAAAAATACTAGTCATTCGACCGACTATCAAGAGAGGAGACTTAGTCGACCGAACGAAAGAAAACATCGATCATGAAAAAAATTGACTCTAGAAAAGATGATGCATTTAAGTTGCAACAGTAAAGGACGGATGAGAATAATAGAAATATTAATGACCAACGCGACATAGAAGACCATTCCACAATGAAATACATATTATCTCAAAACATATGAACAATCAATTGGAAATCACCATGATTAATGCCTAACTGGGCTCACACGAGTGTAAGTTCAGCACTTACATAGACCTCGACTCGCATGAGCCCTCTAACTCTTAAACAAGGATGACCACATAACACACACACTCACAAATTATCCTATTGGGATAGAAAATATCTATTCATAAGACAACAAGGATTTTCAAGTGTACAACGAAGCAATTGCACTCATATCAACGATAGTCAATTTGGTCATAAAGGATAACAATCTTCACCAATACTATAATTCTATATCTTTGGATATTGAGTCACATAAGAAATATTCCGTTATCATTCAAATCACCTTAAACATCACAAATCCAAACCCTATATAAGAGAGTTCAATAAAGGATAAAAAGCATATTTTAAAGAGTGAAGTTTTAAAACATAGATCATGGAGTCGACGAACTTAGCAGATGATGACCTGTCGGAACCAAACCTTCAGAAGTGAGAATCCGGTCAGCCATCTTGGTCGCAGACGTCAGAAGAAGAAATTATCCATCTCATAAAGGAGAGAATTCTCCTTTTCGGTTTTAATTGATCAAATCTTAGAGGAAGTAGATCATTAGAGATTCATCTCAATGAATGGTGAGGGAATCCATAGTCTAGTTCAGGTTACTTGAACAAAATGTGGAAAGAAAATGTAAAAATATTGTTTCAAGTAACACTTTTCTATGAGAAGAAATGATTGTGGACTCAAAACCATGGATGCTACCAAAATAGGTTATTCATTCAATTCATAAGTGACACTAAATGAATGACCCACTCACAAGGAGACAACATCTTCGACCAAACAAGCGTAGAAATGTAACCAACACATCATTTCCACAGAAAAGAAGACAGTTGATTCAACTAGTGGTAGAAATCCAAGAAAAACAAAGTAGTTGATCATGACACCATAACCTACTCAAGCATGTCAATATTTTTTCTATATTCATCTTATGTCCTTCACTCAAGCATGTCAATATTTTTTCTATATTCATCTTATGTCCTTCTATCACTCTTTCTCTTATTCTATGTTTTGTAAAAATTCAACGTAAATGAAAATGATGTTTTACTCCCCTCTTACTCGGGATGAGAAATGAATTGAGGTGGGGGAAGATGTTGTAGGGTCTATTTGAATCTGTCGGCTAGACCCGACGGTCGAATAATATCTAGTTGGTTGACCATTGAATTTGGAAGTATAAGTCAGTCGAGGTATCTGTTAACCGACTGACTGAGGTAGTTATGTAGTTACAACTGCCTGGTAACTAGATATAGAAGTATAAATAAACAAGATCTGTGAGAGACAATGTAACCTATTCTGATGTATTGATATATCATATAATAAAGTGTTATTCTTTGGGCTTCCACTACTTTTGTATGTCTCCATCTATGTCTACATGTATCTATTCTATGTTAGCCTATGTAAGGAACTACTGGTAACTCTCTCTTACTTTCCCCTAGATTACAACACGTGCCCATTCAATTTTTTCATGCACCCAAGATAATGTTCGAGGATTGACAATAAGTGTGGACTAGACCAAGTTGCGCTATTTCACACCAAAGTAGAAGGTTTACCAAATGCGCGTTGGTCCTTGTTTTGAGAAGTGAACTAGAAAGAAAGAAGATGTCCTCCAGAATTAAGAAAGGAATCATCAAGTAATCTCTCCAAATGATTACTACTATCAACACAAGGGAATGTGAAGCAGAAAAAGGATGAGCTGGTGAGGAAACAAAAATTTCCCCAATTCAGGAAAGGATATATGGAACGAAGGCATGTGGCCAAAGCATGCGAGGTGGTTAGTAAGTAGAGAAAGTGGAGTATAATTGACAAAGACAGACATCCCAGAGTAGAGAAAGATATAGAAGGTAGCAACGACAACTGAAATAAAGTTAATTGTTTAGTTCATTCACCAAGTTTCTATTGTTGTCCATGGTTGCAGAGTTATCTCTAAGACTCTATAGTATTGTAATGTTGTAATTCTTTTTATTATAAGTCCGAGCCTTTCATATGTCCAACATCTGAAATTGTGTGCATGACATAGTGTACTATAATTCTGGGAAATGTCTAAGGGAATATGAGACTTTATTTGTGTCAAGTATGTGTTTCTTAATATATTCTCATGTTTAATGGAATGTGAAGAATAATAAATATGCAACGATTCCAATCTACCATGTGTCACTCATGTGTTATTTGGATATGTGTTTTTATTTTTTTTACATAATGATAATAGTAATTTGTGGGTTATGGTATGCCTGAATGTAAACTTAGATGGATCTCTAGGTTTTTATTCCTTTATCTACGACACAAGACCAGATGGCATCTTTGATCCTAATAGTGTATGAGGTGAGACCTTCTTCACTCTTGGTGAATATTGATATACTGATTCTTTGGGATCTTTGTTGGTCAACTTGCATGAAACCTGGTTCTAAAATCCCTAGCATTAAGAAGGATGTGCACAAGTTTGAAACGACCCAACAGAGAGAGAGAGAGAGAGAGAGAGAGAGAGAGAGAGAGAGAGGTGTGGGGNNNGAGAGAGAGAGAGAGAGAGAGAGAGAGAGAGAGAGAGAGTTGTGGGGGGGGAGTGAGGATTTTTTTTTTCAACTCATACAAATCAGAACTTATCCAACTATTTAGAGATAAAATTATATTTATTAAAACAAAATTATCATTTATGTTAGGCGATAACCCACTAATATTACTACCTTTAAACTTAGGTGACAAAACCAATACATGAGTGTCACTTGTGCATTATTAAAATAATAACAATAATTTTCTATTAGAACATTTAGAACAAAACCAACCATTCATAGAAACTAGAGATTACTTACAACAAAGAACAATGAAAATGAAAAATATCTTTAGAATACATAAGACATTTTTTCAATTTGCTAAAAAGATCCTATGAAAATACTATATCCAACATGATATACAATCTAAATGTTGAAATAAATGGACAAAAAGTTCAATTAAATTATTAATAAATGTTGTCTCATACAAAGATGTACATGATTTCATATATAAGTTCAAGTTATTCACAATTGTCATGTCCCCATAGTGTGCCTATCCAATCTTGCAATGGTGCACCTATTGAGGGTGTGCAACACTATGAAATTTCTCACTTGGATACCTGGAAACACCAAGGATAATTTTTCAAGACTATGCTTATGAACGTAGAGCATACCCATACTTTGTTCTAGGCTACCAATGAGTCACACTCCTACTAGAGCATACCCATACTTTGTTCTAGGCTACCAATGAGTCACACTCCTACTCTAGTGCAAATATTTTATACGTATACAATTGTTAACAACATTAACACTTAGTAATATTTAAGAATACATCCATGAACATGAGAATCCTACACCTATAACATACCCACACTCCATTCTACGCTACAAGTGAGTGACACTCCTACTCTAGTGCAACTCTTGCATACCTAGACAATTGTTAACAACGTTAACACTTAGTCATATTTAATCATACATCTATGAATATGAGAAGCCAAGAGAACAACATAGGGACAAATGAAATACATACACATAAATAGTGCGGGAGGCATGAATTATTCCTAACAACCAGTTAAGTATTTTTTATTGCAAAATGGTTACAATATGAGCAATACCAGCTTGATTTACAACTAGGAAAAGTCAAACAACTCACCTCACGTCACCAAGACACTCATACACAAATTCTTCACCAAGACTCTTCTTCACAACCATATTCTTTACCTCATGTGGTGCACCTCAAACGTGCTCTCAACCACAAAATTTTTGTTTATTTGTTTCCACATACTTTACAGATTCCAGTTCTGCATCAAACATGCCTCCAACAGAATTTTGTTTCCATACTTCCCCAAAATTGGCCCAAAAGAAGGTCTCCCAACTCTGTCCATTGAATCCACCTCAAGGTAGAAAAATTCCTCACATGTGGAGTGAATTGGACCATTGAAGGAGCTCTCCCCTTTTCATCTAATCATGCATCAGAACCATAGAGATCTTCATGCCCCCTACCAATATGCCTTTATTGATTATGTGCCCTTGTTCTCTTATAGAGACTCCAAAGGTGACCATTGTGAATCATCATGTCCTTTGGGGGAGTTGCACCCCTTCACGAATCCATGTGTCCAAATGAATCATTTCACCCCTTTTGCAGACCCAGTTGCCCAAATGAACCCATGCACTCGTCAATTATCATGCCCCTTGGGACTGGTGTGGCCAACCTTGGTGTGCCCCTGATGTATCCACACCCCAATCTATTGGTTTCTTCATACTTTGGAAATCCACTTTGTGTGTTAGCATACCTAAGACATCCACTTGCCTAATTTGGGTGTTATAGAAACCACAAGTTCTATCTCCTTGAGGACTTGGGTGAGGGTATTTGTGTTCATCTATCCAAAGACCTCACATCCTCTCCCACCTCAAGTTTTTTTCATCCCCAACAATATCTACAAAAAATATGTGATCTCCAAGTCTCCTCTTGAACTCCTACCTCTGTTGAAAATGTCTGCTAGAAATCCTAATTTGTATTCCAACCTCAAATGCCAAATTCTACCAAAGTGGAAACCCCAAGTTTGCACAAACCAAAATATATTGCACCCAACTCCTCACTTAATGTTTCCTAACTCAATATGGTCACTTCATTCAACTCCAAAGATGAAATTCACCCATCTCTACTACACTATCTTGCTGCAATGTTGCTTCCTTGATACTTTTCAGTTCTACAAATGTTATTGATAACTACACAATGAACTGCTCCCCTCTTTAATTCAAAATTTCACCCAAGTTTTGAACTCCTCATTACTCATTGCTGTGATTATAATTCAACTAAGTATGCCATGTCTCCACACATTGTCTGTCTCAAGTCATGTACTAATCAGGTGATCAATACAACTTTCATGTCCAAGTCTTGGGATGTGCCTCCCCATGCCTCAATTTATCTTTTTCTACTACATCTCCATCACTTTGTCCAAATCCAAAAAATAATGCAAGTGTTGACCTTTTCCTCACTACTGCTACCATCATTTTATCTTCTTCAAAGTGATCATTTTTAATTTATAAGTGTTTCACTTCAAACCTACTAGCATGTTAGTACTCTTGACCCCTTTGTCATGTTTTTATTCTTTCTCAAGCCCAAACTAGTTGAAAGGCGAGGTCAACTTTCACACTCCTTGAGACTGCACACCTTCATGAAAAATTTGGTCACTTCCTTTCACAATTCGGTCCTTCTGCACAACCCTTAGACCAAGAAATGGTCACCCCTCACCTTGATGTGAAATTAAGTCAACCTGAAACAAAGTATTATGTGGAAAATTGATTCCATTGTCCACCTCAATATGGCACAATTAGCCAATATTTTCACTAATAACTACACATCCATACTTCCTTTGCCTCATTACTTCATAAAATTTCCATGCTACTATGTCTACCTCTCTATACCTCGGAATGGTTAGGATTCACCCTAAACCATTCCACCCAAACCAAGATAAATTCTCATGCCAAAGTAATATTGTCATGCTACAATATTCATGTTCGCACAATCCTCCAAACTAAGGTAATTCCTCAACTCGCCTCCTTTTATCAAGTTGTATCTCTACAATTCGAAATATATAATGAGTCTCACCAACACATCTATACTCCCAAAAAATCCCAACAAATTTTCCAAAGTTCTCCAAGAAGAATGAGTCACCTCAAATAACTTCCATTCCTTAGGCATGTTCACACCAATACTTCTTCCAACTTCAACCAACTATCCCTTCAGATCTTTGATCCATCACACTATCATATCCAAGTCACTAAGGTGTGCTATGCCTCATCTAATGTCTCATACCAAAGGCAAGTGAACATGACCCAAGTCACTTGGTTTGCATTCTACCCATTCAAGTTGTCTTCCAATAATTCTTGGTTGACTTCTCTATTGACCCCATTCATCTCCTACAATGGAAACTCCCTGCACCTCCTACAAACACTCAAAATTTGGCAC
This sequence comes from Picea abies, assembly GCA_900067695.1. Classification (NCBI taxonomy): domain Eukaryota; kingdom Viridiplantae; phylum Streptophyta; class Pinopsida; order Pinales; family Pinaceae; genus Picea; species Picea abies. Next base: position 7,075 of record CBVK0100247278.1, on the reverse strand, counting down.
TGTCTTCATGAATGTCAATTCATACAAAGATAAAACAAATATGGCTAAGGCACCAAGAACCATGGTGCCTCATTCATCCTCTCAAACTCAGCACATTCAAGCTTCACTACCTACTTCACCACAATGACCTATCCAATGTTCCACATCAGAGAGTTAGGAATATTCCTCAACCCACCTCCACAATTGCATCAAAATCTTCCTAATTCCACCTTTTGACTTGTCTAAATAGGTCACCCAATATTTTCACACATTCTCCCAACCGAGGAATCCCAAACTACTACCTCAAGATACCTCCACAGTTGCATCCAAATCTTCCTAGGTCTACCATTTGACTCATCTAAGTAGGTCACCCAATATTTTCACACATTCTCCCAACTGAGGCATCCCAAACTGCTACAAGACTTCTTTGAATATGCACGAATTGAAACATCCTAAAGTATGACAGTTTTCACCATGGAAATGGATTGCACCTAAACCACCAATTCATTCTGCTTTGCTTTAAATAAGTCACTACAATACATAGGAAATGCAAGAACTATAAAACAATTATACATTTCTGAAAAACATCCTTCGCTACAACCATGTTCTAAGTCTATTGTCTTGGATATTCACATGCCCAAGAAATTGACTCTCTATGTTAACTCCCCTTAGTCATCGTCCATATCTCCAAAAACCTACAATACCTTCACTACGATACAAGGATGAGTCCTTCTGTCCACTTCATAAATTCTTCCAAGTCCCAACATTTTCATGCAATCGGTTGAGCTCGACTCCAATGCCTTTCCATCTCCATACCTTGACTGGTTCCACTTCAAGGAACCATGCAACCATTGTCTGACTTTAAATTCATATTGTTTCTAAATAATTGTTTTAACTTTGTAAAGAACTACTTTGTCCATAGGTTGCAGGAAACCAACTGATCCAACAAGCTAACTCAAGTCAATTGTTGTTCTTGGAAATGCTTGACATGAATATGTCATGATGGAAACTTGTCCAAAAAACTTCCTGCAACAAATCTCCTCTAGTTCACTTCAAGTAATTCAACCAACTGCTTCAACTTGCTGCAACCCAAAAAGTCTCCCTTCATGATTGCTTTTACGAACACTTATGCAATTATATCTTGGACAAATGATGAAAGAATTGTGTATTCAACTGCCTTTCCCAAGTGCTCAATTGACCCAATGAGCTTCGTTCCTAGTCTCGTGAAGGTGTGTAGAATAGTTGACACTGACTTCCATCACACATCAAACCAACTAAGTATTCCTCTATTATAAACTCTTTGATAAGTTATGTGTTGACTTTTGCGATCACCCACCCTGTCCAAGTTCTTTGTTTTACAACAAACTCTATTGTTGTCCTATACAAAGTGTGTGCCTAGACCAAACTTTCCACTACATTGCCAACTAAACCTCTTCCATAAGTCTGATGTAAATTCTAGGATAAACCAATTCACTCCAAGGAATATTTCACAAAGTCTACAAACCTTCCCATCAAACTAACTTCGCAACAAATTCGTTCTCAACAAGTGCACCCCACCACAATTGTTTTGACTAAAAGAGTGGCCAAGAGAACCAAACTTCTCTAATACTCTCTATCATGTCCCACAATGTTCTTAGAAAATATTGCAATAATGAACCCCTTGAGGGCATGTGGCACTATGTCGTTTCTTACTTGGCTTCTTGGAAACAACAAGGATACCTCTTGCAGACTACACCTATTTACCTAGAGCATACCCATACTTCAATTTATGCTATCGGTGAGTTACACTCCTACTCCTGTGAAACTCTTGAATACTTAGACAATTGTTAACAACTTTAACACTTAGTCATATTTAAGAACACGTCCATGAAAATGACAATCCAAGATGAAACAATAAAACATATGAAATCCATACAAATAAATAGTGTAGGCGACACGAATCATGCCTAACACTTGACTAAGTCTTTGTTATCTCAAAACAATTACAATATGGGAACTACCAACTTGGTTTACAACTGGGTGGAGTCAAAGGACTTGCCTCACCTCACCAAGACACTCATACATAGATTCAACACCAAGAATTTGTGTCACAATTGTCTTTGCAACCTCCAACAGTGAACCTCATACGTGCCCTCGACTACATACTTCTTTTCTCCTCATTTCCATAGACTTCACAGATTTTGGTTCTATATCACACATGCCTCTAGTAGAGCTACATTTCTAGACTTACTTGACATCATCCCAAAAGAAGGTCTCCCAAATCTTTCCACTAAATCCACCTCAAGGAAGCACTAGTCATCACATGTGGAGTGACTTGTCTCCTTGAGGGAGCTCGCCCCCTCTTCATCTAAGCATGCATCAAAAATGTATATATCTTCTTGATCCCTTCCAAGATTCCTTCCTTGGTCATGTGCCCTTGTTCTCTTAAAGGGACTCCAAAGGTCACCATAACAAATTGTCATGTCCTTTTGGGGTGTCACACCCCTTCACAAACCCATGTGTCTGAATGAATCATCGTGCCCCTTCGCAAACCCATTTTTCTAAACGAGCCCATGTGCTCATCAACCGTCGTGCCCCTTGGGAATGACGCAACAAAACTTGTTGCAAGCCTCATGCCGGATCACCCCTTTGGGGTGTCACACCCCTTCACAAACCCATGTGTCTGAATGAATCATCGTGCCCCTTCGCAAACCCATTTTTCTAAACGAGCCCATGTGCTCATCAACCGTCGTGCCCCTTGGGAATGACGCAACAAAACTTGTTGCAAGCCTCATGCCGGATCACCCCTATATCTTAGTCAATTCATAACTGGGAAAGCCCCTTAGCGCATTTTCATGTCCAAGTCATCCACTTGCCCAACTTGGGTTCCAGAGGAACCCATGGTTTTTTCTCCTTGAGGACTTGGGAGAGGGTATCTCCTCCCATCTAGAAAAATACCTTACATCCTCTCCCACCTCAATTTAGTTTCATCCCTGACAATATCCACAAAATAAACAATCTCTAAATATTTTCTCGAACTCGTGCCTTTATTGCAAATGTTTGCTACCAACCAGGAACCCCAAATTGGGCCAAAGTGGAAACCCCAAGTTTCCCTGCAAGGTGAAAACCCTGCGTTTCCACAAACAAAACTATACTACACCCAAATCCACACATTCTTCTACCTAATTCAATATGGTCACTTCATCCAAATCTAAGGATGAAATTCACCTAACTCTGTTGCACTATCTTTTTGTGATATTGCTTCCTTACTATTGTTCAATTTTGTTGTTATTGTCGATGAATGTTTCCCTATTTAATTAAAAAAAAATTCTATGTGTTGAAATCCTCATGACTCACTACTGCGATCATACTTCAAGCAACTCTTCCATGTCTACACACCTTGCATGTATCAAGTATTTTACTATTCAGGTGATCAATCCAATTGTTACGTCCAAGTCTTAAGATTTGCCTCCCCATGCCTTAACTTAGTCTTTTCTCATGCATCTCCATCACTTTGTCTAACTCCAAAGACAAATAAAAATTTCCACCTTTTTCTCACTACTGTTGCCATCATTCAATCTTCATCAAGGAGATCATTCACAATGTTTAAGTGATACACTTTGAAACTAATAGAACATATGTACTCTTGATCCCTTTGTCATGTTGTTTTCTTTCCCAAGTCGCAACCTAGTTGAATGGCCAGTCTAACCATCACACTCCTTGAGACTGCATTCCCTCATGCACAAAATGGTCACTTCCTTTCACAATTTGGTCCTTCCACACAACCCTTATACCAATTCAAGGTCACCTCTCACCTTATTGCACTATGAAGTCACTCTGAAACAAAGTCTTCTACGACATATTGAATCCATAGTCCACCTCATGGAATAGTTGTTCAATCATGACACAAATAACTACATGTCAAAACTGCCTTTCCCTCATTACTTCATCACATGTCCATGTTTTTGTGTATAGCTCTCTATACTATGGAATGGAAAAGATTCACCATCAACCATGCTTCCCAAATAAAGAGAAACACTCATGCCCAAGTAATCTCTTCATGTTGCAATCTTCCTATACAAACAATCCTCCAAATGAAGGAAATTCCTCAACTCACCTCATTTCTTCAATTCACCTCTATGTAACTCAACATTTGCGATGAGTGTAGCCAACATGTCTACACTCCTAAAACATCCCAATAAACTTTCCAAAGTTCTCCAAGTAGAATGAGTCACCTCAAAGAAATTCCATGCCTTAGGCATGTTTGCGCCAATACTTCTTCCAACTTTAACCAATGACTCCCTTGGATATATCAGTAATCCCACAATCATTGGTAAGTCACGAAGTTGCACTCTTCCTCATCTAATGTCCCATACCAAAGGTGATCGATCATCAACCAAGTCACTTGGTCTACATTCTAACCACTCAAATTGACTGCCAACAATTCTTATTCGACTTCTTTGTTGACCCCATTCATCTCTTAGAATGTAACTCCCCTACACCTATTGCAAGTTTTCAAACTTTGGAACTTTCCTCATGACTCTCAATTGATTACATGAACCAAAAGAAATAGGTAAGGCACCAAGCACCAAGTTTCCTCATCCATCCTCCCAAACTTGACACATACAAACTTCCCCACAATGACCTTCCCAATGTGCCTCATCAAAGAGTTAGGTAACTTTCTGAATCCACCTCCACTGTTGCATCCAAATATTCCTAATTCCACTACAAGACTTGTACACGTAGGTTACCCAAGCTCTTCACATATTTTCCCAACCAAGGAATCCCAAAATTCTACAAGACTTATTCAAATCTCCACCACTTGAGTCATCCTCAAGTCTATTAATTTCACTATAGAAACGGACTACACCTGAACCACCAATTCATCCAAATCCCCTTCAAAGAAATCACTACAAAAGTTACAAGATGTAATAAATTTAAACCAACCATAAATATCCAAACAACATCCTTTGTTGCAACCATGTTCAAAGTATGATGTCTTGGACATTCACTTTCCTAAGAAATTTAATCTCCTCAAGAGCTCCACTCAATCACCATTCATAGCTCCAAAAACCTGCAAGACCTTTGCTACGATATAGGGATAAGTCCATATGTCGACTTCCAAAATTATTCTATGTCCCCAGCTTCATATTCAATCAGTAGAACTCATCTCTAATACATTTCCATGTCCGTACCTTGATTGCTTTTGCTTCAAGGAACAATGGACCCACCACCCAATTGTCAAGTCATATTCCTACTAATTGATTTTTATAACTCAGCAAACAGATACCTCGTCTAAAGACTGTGGTCAACCCACTCATCTAAAAAACCAACTCAACTTAATATCTATTCTTGGTGATGCATGACATGAAGATGTCATGATGGAAATATATCAAATTAATTACCTGCAGTGGAGCTGCTCTAGGTCATCGAAATTAGTTCACCTAAGTGCTTCAACTTGTTGCAACCCATAACTTCTCCCTTTGTGATCACTTATGTGATCACTCTATGCATTCACTTTTTTGATCACTTCTGCTATTCAATCTATGATAATTCATGAAAAATTTGTACATTCAACTTCCTTTCCCAAGTGCTCGGTGCATCTAATGAAATATGCACCTGGTCTCTCCAAGGTTTTCACAAAAGATCTAAAACTAATTTCTATCACACATCAATCCAACTAAGTTATACAATGAACTTATACGATGAGTTATGAAATTACCCAACTTTTCTAAGTTCTTCATTCACCACAAAATTGGCTCTCAGCCTATAAAAAGTATGTTCTCAGACCAAACTTTCCACTGCACTATCAATTGAACCTCTTCCATAAGTCTAATGAAAATTCTGTGATGAACCAATTCACTCCACCAAATGGTTCACCAAGTATGAAAACATTCACAAAATTTCTTCTCAACAAGTGCAACCCACCACAAGCATTCTGACTGTAAGAGTGGTGAAGAGAACCAAACTTCTTTGATAGCATATGTCACATCCCTATAGTGTGCCTAGCCAATATTGTGATCGTGCACCTTTTGAGGTCATGGGACATTGAAAATTTTCTCATTTGGATTCTTAGCAACACCAAGGATGCTTCATCTGGACTACGCCTCTTCACCTAGAGCATACCCACATTTCATTCTAGGCTATCGATGAGTCATACTCCTACTCTAGTGAAACTCTTGTACACTTGGACAATTTTTAACAAATTTACCACTTAGTCATATTTAGGAATACTTACATGAACATGAGAATACAAGAGAACAACAATGGAACAAATGAAAGACATAAATGTAAATAGTGTAGGTGGCACAAACTATGCCTAACACCTAGCTAAGTATGTTTTATTGTGACAGTTACAATCTGAGCACTATTGGCTCGGTTTACAACTAAGAAGAGTCAAACAAATCTCCTCACCAAACCAAGACACTTATACATAGATTCATCATTGAGAATCTCTGTCGCAACCATATCAAAAACCTCATGCGGTGCACCTCAGATATCCCGTCAACCACATAATTGTTGTATATTCATTTCTACATACTTCAAAGATTTCAATTTTTCCTCATGCATGACTCCAATATACTTGCATTTCTATAATTATGAAAAATGGGAAAAAAAAAAAGGTCTCTCAAGTCTGTCCACCAAATCCACCTCAAGGAATCACAAGTCCTCCCATCTAGAGAAACTTGTCTCCTTTAGGGAGATCACCTCTATTCATCTAAGCATGCCTCAGAACCATAGAGCTCTTCTTTATCCCTTCCAAGATTCCTTCCTTGTTTCTATGCCCTTATTATATTATAAGGACTCCAAAGGTCACCTTCATGAATCATCATTTCCTTTGAAGGTGTTGCACCCCTTCATGAACCCATGTGTCCAAACAAATTTTCACACCTCTTCACAAACTCGATCAACGAAATAAACCCATATTCTCATCAACTAGAGTTCCTCATGATGGTGCACACCAATATCTTGGTTGATTCATACGTGGGAAGGGGGAAGCGAGAGGGGTAGAGAGAGGGATGGAAGGGGATAGAGAGAGAGAGAGAGATAGAGAGAGAGAGAGAGGCAGAGAGAGAGAGAGAGAGAGAGAGAGAGAGAGAGAGAGAAAGAAAGAGAT
>CBVK0100247277.1:0-16270 GCA_900067695.1 Picea abies | reverse complement strand
GGATGGATCAATGAATGGGTAAGTGGGTGCATGAAAGTGTGTGAGGGAAATAATGGTACGAATGCATAAGTGAAGGAGAAAACGAACCAATGACCAACCCCACAATTAGACCAGGGATGGGTTTAAGTATTTTTCATGGGGAATCAAGAACCTCTTAGCATTCCCCAAGAAGCTCATGTAACTGATCCCATCCTTTAGACAAAAAGGGTAATTAAAATAAAAAATAAACATTTATCCCCTCAATTCCCCTTTTTTGTGGAATCATATCCCCCTCTAACTCCAATCCTTGTCCATCTAGCATCCAACAATGTAGTTATTAATAATAATGATAAAAAACATTACATGTCTTGGGCATACTGGACCTTTAATAATTGTTTGGGCACTCTGGTGTCTCAACATTGTAACAATACATTATTTAAAATGGGGGTTCGAAACCCGGGATGTTACATCCCTTCCCCCTTATATTGGCACTGTCCTCAGTGCATATACAAAATAGAGATCAAAATCTCAAATTTATTCAAAAATATGTGGGTACTCTACCCGCATGGCATCTTCATGCTCCTAGGTAGCATCTTCAGGACCATAGCAGGTCCACTAAAGTTTTACCAGGTCTATAACTCGATTTCGGATCATTTTGACCTTTCTGTCCAATACTCACACTAGCTGAACTTGAAAGTCTCCCTCCATGTCTACCTGAATCATATGCCAATCAATAACATGGTTAGGATCATGTACATATTTATTTAGTAAAGATACATGAAATACATTATGCACATTCATGGAAGCAGGCAATGCAAGCATGTATGCAACTGGCCCTATTCTGTCCAATATTTCAAATGGACCACATACTCTGGCTGCCAGCTTTGTACAACTACCCAATTTCAAAGATATTTTCTTGGGCTTCACTTTCAAAAGTACATGCTCCCCTACTTTAAATTCTCTAGCTGTCATGTTCTTGTCTACTTAAATTTTTTGTCTATCCTAAGCTACCTTTAAATTATGCTTGATATTAACCACCTGGTCTTCCATATCCTTGAGAAACTCTAGCCCTAGTACCACTCTATCTACTGGGTTTTCCCAGCTTACTGGAGTATCACATTTCCTACTATACAAGTCTTCAAATGGGCTCATTCTCAATGAATCTTGATACCCATTATTATATGCAAACTCAACGAAGTGTAAGTAATCTTCCCACTTAGATGGATTATCCATCACATACATTCTCAACATGTCTTCAATTATTTGATTGACCCTCTCTATTTTCCCATCTGTTTGGGGATGATATGATGTGCTAAAGTTTATATTTGTGCCAAATCTTTTAAACAATCCCCTCCATAAATTGTAGGTAAACTTCATATCTTTGTCTGAGATGATTTTCCTAGGTATCCCATGCAACCTAGCAATTTCATTCATGAAAATTTCTGCAATATTAACCATTGTATGTGTTTTCTTCATAGGCACATAATGAGTAGCGTTTGTTAATTTTTCAACCACCACCATGATTGAATCATGTTTCTTATTCGTTCTGGGTAATCCTGTGATGAAATCCATGGTGATCACTTCCCATTTCTTCTCTAGGATTGGCAATGGCTAGAGAAACCCTGCTGGGTTCCTATGCTCAGCCTTCACCTTTTGACATTCCATACATTGAGCGATGTAATCAACAACATCCTTCTTCATTCCCGACAAAAATAACTAGCTTCTTACTACTGCAATTTTTTTTCTGGTAACCAAGATGTCCAGCATAAGGAACATCATGCATTTCCTTCAGTACCAAATTCCTCAGTTCTACAGAACTAGGAACATAGATTCTATTTTTATGCACGAGTAATTCGTATTCCTTTATCTCATACTCCTTTATTTTCTATTGTACATCTCCTTTCTATAAGTTCTCCTTTACTTGTAGGTAATGTTGATCTGTAACAAGACCATCTAAAATTTTTCTCTTCAAGTCTGACTGATGCATACTGACAGCAGTAGCATGCATGAGATGCACTCTTCTACTAAGTGCATCGGAAAATTTATTCTCCTTTCCCTTGATATGCTTGATATCGAAGTCATATTCACTTAAAAATTCTAGCAATCTTGTTTTCCTAGAATTCAAGGTCGGCTTGTCAAAAAGATACTTCAGGCCAATGTGGTATGTCCTTAATTCAAATTTCTTCCCCATGAGATAATGCCTCCACATCCTCAAGGCATGAACAATGGCAACAAGTTCCAAGTCATGGGTGGAACAGTTCCTCCCATGTTCCTTAATATTTCTGAATTCATATCCAATGACATGTCCATTTTGCATGAGGACATCCCCAAGTCCTTCCTTACATGCATCTGTACATACCACAAAACTTTCATTTGGGTCAACAATATTTAACATAGGTGCACTAGTAATCAATTCCTTCAACAGATTAAAATTCTTTTCACACTTGAGAGTCCATTCAAATTTAGTTCCCGTCCTTTGCAAAGAAGTGATGGGATGAGAAATCTTAGAGAACCCTACTATAAACCTTCCACAGTAGCCAGTTAATCCCATAAAAAATATAACGTTCGACACATTTCTAGGTGTTGGCCATCCTCTAATGGATTCAATCTTCTCTGGATCTACTACTATGCCCTGCTCTGAAATAATGTGTCCCAAGTAATGGATTTGATTTTGATAAAAATAACACTTACTCAACTTGACATACAATGGATTTTCTCTCAGTACTTGCAATACCAGTCTTAAGTGATGTTCATGCTCCTCTTCAGACTTAGAATAGATAAGTATGTCAGTGATGTTCATGCTCCTCTTCAGACTTAGAATAGATAAGTATGTCATCCAGGAATACTATGACAAACTTATCCAAATAAATTCTGAATATGTGATTCATTAAGCACATGAAGACAACTGGTGCATTGGTCAGTCCAAATGGCACCACTACAAATTCATAATGCTCATACCTGGTCCTAAAGGTTGTCTTATGAATATCTTCTTCCTTGATTCTTACCTGATGGTATCCTACCCTCGGGTCAATCTTTGAAAATATCTTTTCTCCTCTTAGCTGATCAAAGAGGTCATAAATTTGGGGTAGAGGATACTTTTTCTTTATAGTATACTTGTTCAGTTGTCGAAAGTCAATACACAGCCTCAAGGTTCCATATTTTTTTTTGACAAAAAGTATTGTTGATCCCCAAGGTGAAACACTTGGACGTATGTACCCTTTCTTCAACAATTCCTCCAATTGCATTTGTAATTCTTTTAACTCTAGTGTGCCCATTTGATAAGGTGTTTTTGACATCGGGGAAAATCCTGACACTAAATCAATTGAGAAATCTATCTCCCTTCTTGGTGGCAATCCAGGTATTTCTTGGAATACATCTTCAAATTCTTGTAGTACTGAGAAATCTTTGAGGCTTGGCCCCTTTGTATTTTCTGGATCTTCCACATGAGCTGCATACAATTCACATCCTTTCCTAAAACATCTTTTTAGCTGTAAGGCTGAAATCTCCCTTATAGAGATGGGTCTTGGAACTCCTTTCACAGTTCTCTATTTTCCATTTCCATCAAGACATGTAAATGTCTTGTTATGAAAATCTAGGACAACATGATGTTTGTCCATCCAATCCATTCCAATCAGAATATCATAAGACCCCAATGGTATGATATTTAGATCAATACTAGTATTCATGCCATTAAGACTTATGGAACAACTTTTTACCATATCATGGATTCTTCTTTTGGTTACAGTGGCTAACTGAACCAAACTTTCTTTTCCAAGTTTACTTTTCTCCAAATTTAATCTATCCACTATCTTAGAATCAATGTAATAATGACCTACTCCTGAATCAATCAAAATAGCGACAGGATGATTTTTTTATTTTACCTTCCACCTCGATCATATTGGACTGGTACTCTACTTTTCGATCATTTAAAGATGCATAGATTCTTCCCATATCTTCAACTGTTGTATCCTCTTGGATGTTTTTCACAGTCTTCATTCGTTCCTTTCTATGTGGGAAATCCTTGTACAAGTGATCTTCCTTGCATCCCAAACATTGGATTGGTGGTCTTCCCCTTTTTCCCAAGGAATCTTCCTTCTTGGAATCCCCCTTAGCATACTGATCTTGATGATTTCTATTAGGCTCAGTCCTATTGAAGTAGGGTTTGAATCCTTTCCTCCTTTGATCGGACTACTCATTCTTCTTGTCCTTCCAATATTTCTGCAAGGATTCTCTTCCCTAACCTTGCTCATACAGGTATTTATCCTTCATGATGGCCTTAGTCAAGGTCTTGGGCTCATCATACTTGATCTTTTCCTTATAAAAGGTTGGAAATCCACTTAGAAATCTTTGTATTTTCACTTTCTCATCACTAATGAACCTGACATATTTTAACAATCCCAAGAACTTCTTCTCGTACTCTACCATAGTCATGCTTCCCAACCCGAGTTCAAAGAACTCCTACATTTTCTTCTCATAGAAATTATCTGAGAGGTACTCCTTCTAGAAGTACTTCTTGAACTGCTTCCAAGTGATCCTACTTTCATTAACATGTTCCACTTGCTTCAGTTGGTCCCACCACATTGCAGCTTTCCTGTGTAAATGGTAGGTGACAATCTTGGCTTCCTGGTTCAAGGAATAGTTATGCAACTGAAAATATCTCCTGAGCCTAGGAAACCATGCTTCAGAATAATATTCCCTTTCTCTTTCACCATCAAAGGAAGGTGGATTGAGCTTCCTCAACTCTCCTTGTAAACTATATACCTCTTTTTTCCTTCTTTGGTGTCCAAAAGGAGACACCTCTAAACTACTTATGGGATCGTCTGATGCATAAAACTTTATTTCTGAGTAAGGAGGTGAGTGGTGTCCATGAGCTCTGCTAGCACTTCTAGAATAACTAGCTCTTCCACGATCATCCTTCTTTCATGACACCTGCCTTCTTCCTCTTGTATTGAGTTTTATCCCTTCTTCATTTGTCTCTGCAACTGATTTAAGCTCTGCAAAACTTGAGCATTTATCTAACTTTTCTCTCTCACCAGTCTCTTGTTGTCTGTTTTGTAGCTATGCACTTCCATCTTAAGGCTTCTTACCATTTCTATTAACGTTTCCTGCCCTCCTTTTCCCTTGCGTCCATTGGACTCTGTCTCTACATTACCAACTCTGGTATTTTGGCCTTCGGCCTCCTTATCATGACTGGAGGCTCCCTCTCCTTCTTCCATTTCCTCAATATGCATCCTGAGATGATGTGCTTAATCCCCTTAATTCTTCAAAATGTCTAAGTGACCATTTTGTTAGAATTACAGATATGATAAACAAAATTTTCAACAATGCTACAGTTCATTTTTCTTCTTAATGTAGACCCCCTTCTCTCCTAAGGGATGTGTGACCTCCTGGTCAAGGATCTTCAATCCCGAGATGAATTGGCTCTCTGAAACCTTCATGGTTTCATTCTGTATCTAAACACAGGCCCTTCTAACTTTATGGCATAGGTATGATGGCCCCCGCGACCTTCTCCTTCTCCCTTGCGAAAATCTCAAAGTTGGTGCTAGATCCTTTTCTCTTGGCCCCTCCTTAGATGTGACCTTAGGCGGTGACCTCACACATACACACGATTTCATCCACGCTCAAAGGTGGTTTGGAACCAAACTACTTTTTGCCTCACAATTCACCTCAAGCCACCACGTGTCCTTTTGCCAAAATCGTGGTCTCGATTGCGGCCCACCCTCAACTTCATAAATCTCGAGCACCTCTTGTCCGCAAAATGCGAGGTGACTGTTGATCTCGCGATATTAATGGTGATTCTAAATGGATGATCGAGATATACCTCTTGGGAACTAGAAATTCATATTTATCTCTCCCAGATAGATGGTTGTGGTCGTTTCGTAATTCTGGACTTCAAAATTCTCAAATCTCAAACTTTACTTCCCTTGAAATACACGAGATTTTTCCACATGTCCTCTTGAATCGAACGGTGGGGAATTACTTGGGAAGATCCAACGATCGACATTTACTTTGGGTCCTTACCTGGAATCCACATCTTCACACCACATGTTCTTCTGATCTGATGGTTCAGGGCTACTTTGGACGATCGGACGGTCGATGTTTACTATGAGTCTCCGACTCTCTAGGCTTCGGGAGTTTCAAATCTCAACTGAAAAACTCTCGAAGTAATTTCTATGGATTCCATGATCCATCACCACGTAGTGAAATAATGTAAGTGGACACATGGCCCAATTAGGTGGGTGACACATGTCAGGTCCTAACTGACATTTCAATCATTTGCATGCTAAAAAATTACTAACACATGGTGCACATCCCATGTGTCCACGTCATCCCCGATGACCTCCACAAGTCATGTCACTTCAAGAATTTCGGGGTCCACATCACCTCCTGGTGAAGTCATCGTGCCTCACCACTTCGGCTCTTCGGTCTCTTGGGACTTCGGGAGTTTCCACACTAACACACTTCCAATTCTCCCAAACTCCGATTTCCTGAACCGGCCAAATTGTCACCATGTGTCTCCCTTATTGAACGGTTCGTAACAACTCCAGACTTTGGGAATCTAAACCCTTAACTCTTTCTGAAAATGATTTTATCTGAGGCTCGTGATCTACTGAAGCATGTCCCCCGCAGATCGACGACTATGATTTATTTAGGTCTTCAGACTTCGTAGAACTCAACTCTCAACCTTCAATTTCCCCCGAAGTGTGTGGATTTTTTCCGTGTGTCCTCTTAGATAGGGTGGTTGCGATTCACTTCGGATCTATGGCGTCTAGAAATCTCAATTCTCAACTTCTCCTCGCTCTCCTTTTCCTGGAGTTCTTTCACCTGGAGCACATGATCCGTTGACGCATGTCCTCCTATAGATCGACGGTCTTTGACTACTTCTTCTCTTTGGAGGTTCATTGCTCAAGTATTAACATGTCACATCACTTCATGCCTTTCAATTTACGGGGCACACATCGATGGTTTTGAGTAACCCACTTTTTTCCCCACAATTCTCCTGACGCTGACATGTAACCCTTTGGTGAAATCATGGTTTGGATTGTGGGACCTCCTTGAGGAATTATCTCCTGTGCAACTTGGTTCCCCACAATGTTTGTTGTCCGTTGATCTCTCTCTCCAATGGGATCTAACGGTTGTGACCTTAACCCTTGCTTCATTTTCATCGGACGACCTTTGTTCACCTATCCTCTGATCCAACGATTTTGGATCTCTCCTGATCCTACAGTGGTGATCACTCTCGAATTCGAAGGGGACAGTCACGATCCTTTGAACTCCTTACAATGGGTCTCTAATGATCTAACTCCTGCACATATTCTACAACTCCATTCCTCCTGATCTTTTCAACTTCATGGTTAGAGTTTGATCTTGAAAACGAGACTCTGACCAATAGACCCAGCCCATATCGGCCTGGTGTTTCAACCAGAAGCTCCCAATCTGTAGCATCCCTAGCCACCCATAACCCAGGGTGTGCTACCTTCAATCCCACCGGTGGACTTCATACTCTTACCCATACCTTATTTATTTAATAAGGACGCATAAGATAAAAGGTTTAACGACATGCACAAAAATATCCAACAAGCATGCATAATATAAGATTTAGTTAAATGATAATTAAAATACACAGCGAAATACATTCATACACGAATAATAATATCACAATAGAGAGCACTTATCTTTGTAAAAAGGAAACACCAACTAGTTGTGGGCCAAGGAAATTCCACCCAACCGTAGAATCTACTGGTCTAAATCTCAACAATAGTGTCACCCCTGAGCCAGGGCTATGAATCCACAAGGATGGTTCCAGAGTGTTACGTGGGTTCCCAAACCAGTCATCTCTCAAGCTCTCACAGGTTTCCCAACACCCACATCAATCCAAGTACCCAACTCTCTTCTACCCATCTTGTACCACCCAAGAGAATAGACCTCCACCCTTCTCTACCACACAGTCCCTTAGGAATTCATTCTCCTTCTAGATCTCCAACACAGCTGGTCCAGAATCTCAATGTTGGGACTCTCAGGACTCACAACTATGAGAAAAATAGGGCACAAGCCAATGCATCTCAGACATGAAGGCCTCAAGTCATGGCTGGATTGCACCAATGACCACTACAGCCAACTATCCCATGGATAATCTTTAGCAATTCCTTTCCCTTTACCAAGCCAAGACACATGTGAGGATGGATCAATGAATGGGTAAGTGGGTGCATGAAAGTGTGTGAGGGAAAGAATGGTACAAATGCATAAGTGAAGGAGTGAACGAGCCAACGACCAACCCCACAATCAGACCAGGGATGGGTTTAAGTATTTTTCATGGGGAATCAAGAACCTCCTGGCCTTTCCCAAGAAGCTCACATAATCGATCCCCTCCCTTAGACAAAAAGGGTAATTAAAATAGGAAATAAACATTTATCCCCTCAATCCCCCTCTCTTGTGGAATCATATCCCCCTAAAACTCTAGTCCTTGTTCATCTAGCAGCCAACAATGTAGTTATTAATAATAATGATAAAAAACATTACATGTCTTGGACAGACTAGCCCTTTAATAATTGTTTGGGGACTCAGGATTCTCAACATCGTAATAGTACATTATTTAAAATGTGGGTCTGAAACCTGGGGTGTTACAAGTACGAAGGGTTGATGGCGAAATTCTCATAATTACAGCGAATACTAAAAAACCCTATTTTTTGAGGTGTACGTGAGATGGTTGTTTATAGGGTGCGTACATACTAAGGTGTACGCGAGTTGACAGTGTATAGGGTGCATACATTTTGGTAAAGACATGAAACTTGAGAAGATGAATATGCAGAGGTTCTAAATTCTAAGATCAAGCTCCTTGGAAGGTCTTCAGTGCTCAGATACATCAGATCTATCCATTGATTCAAAAGGCATGTATTATTTCTATGAATAGTTGGATTTGATGTATGAATGAGAAATAGTTATTTATATTTGAGGATTCTCCCTAGAGAGACTAGTGGTTGCATGGGATCTTCTGCATAAGTTATATCTAGAGAAATACAATGCTGGTATATTTATCATTGATACTTCTTGTTGAGGCACATCTAGTATTTATTGGCATATGGATAAGGGTTTTTGTTGTACATGGTTGTTATGAGGAAAATCTCTCTATGGCTAGGGTAAACCACAACAGACATATTTGACTGTAGAAATCAACTATATCCCATAAACATGCTATATAAACCAATATGAAAGTGAGATAAGAAAGAGGCCTACCTCATCCAAATGTTTGATGGTGTCCATCATTAATCACTTTGATCCAAAGCTATATACCTGCGATAAGTTCTCAACAAACAAGCAAAGAAAGCATATGGTGATGATATAAAAGGTTAGCACATTAGATAGCATAATCCATCAATATACATAAAAAATATGCCCATGGATAATAACTTATATATTTGCAAGATATCAATTGGATGGGAAAGGAGTATTTCTATTAATAAATGATTAGCAGAAGTGAAAATATTACAGACTTCTGTGTCGGCACGGTTCAAAACCGAGAAACTAAGTTCCTTCCAGTTGGGCCTCCACCACTTCAATCCTCCACCAAAGGCAAGCTCATAGAAGGGAGACAATGAGATTCTCCATCAATAAGGGAAGAGCTTGGGGGATGAAAATTGTGTTTAGACTTAAAGGAAAAAGGGATGTAGACTCAATATGAAGTAATAATTTCTCCAGAGTAACTTTGCTCTCAAAGTTGAATTCTTTCTTTCTTTTACATAACTCAGAATTGGCCCATTTATAGCCTTCAAAATGGAACTGAAGGGCCAAGTTGGAACATTTCCATTATATGGAAGTGCCAAGGATCAAAGATCTCCTGTCGTTACATGGAAACCTGACATTTAATTTTCATTTTCTGGAACAAATCCCGATGTATGTGGGTTGTAGTGGAGCAGTCTATGTATACACATGTTGTATAGTGTGCAAGATGCGTACAAGTGGTAAAATTTGTATTTTTGTCTCTTGATTTTATCAACAGGGAAGATAAGTCTGCATAGGGAAATGGAATAAATCCCTCTGTGCAAGATTGCATAGGGTGAGGAAAATCTTCCTATAACACATGCCCCCTAATGTGTGAGCTCATAGTAGTATCTGCGATGGCCGAAATAAATTATAAATAACCCAGAAGTGGAGTGGTAGGGGACCAGCTGGATGAGCTTGTTGCTCATTAAATTCTGTACTGAATTTGCATACATGGCTGCCAATAAAATTACACTGCAGATCCATGTGAAGAATATACCAAATAAGTGTCTATGGCCATGAATAGGAAAATACAAATGAGGTTACATGCCAATAGTTTTCATAGTCACGAACAAGGCCCAGTAGAACTAGTCTCAAAACCAATCTGAAGATATCTGTATACCATCGAGTATAATCTGATCTCCCATGATCACTAAAGTCATATAGGTACTGGTCCAATGCAAAGGAAGAAACAACTCAAGAAAGATGTGGACACATAGTGATGTCTTCAATTCTTCTACACAATCCTCCAAGGGTACAAGTATACATCATGTGAATAAAGGAGTTGAGTTCGAACACATTGAGACATTCTTTGTATACTAGTCATTGATGTATATCAGTAACAAATGCAAGACAACCTACCGATAATGAAAGTAGGTATCAAGGCATTGAGTACATTCTCACAAGTGTGAATAAAGGAGTTGGTTTTGAACACTTGAAGAATCCATCTATCAGGAGACATTGATGTATTCCCAACTATCGATGGTGAGAGAGACTACCATTGATGATTGCAAGCCTCAAGGTACTCATAAGAATCTAGGTCTCATTTCCAGAATAAATGGGCTAAAGTCGATGGAAAGAGACCCATTGAAAGGAGAGCATTAAGGCATCTCTCATCATTCATCACAAGGGATAAAGCAGGAGCTTCATGATTTGGTGGAAATCGGATGAAGAACATGTTCATGAACCAATGACCATGTGTGTCTTTCATGTGTGCCAAGTGCAAGCGGTACACGAAAAATACCCTCTAAATAACAACCGATGATGAAAACTATTGAGAAAGGAGAGGAAACCACCAATAAGGTTAATGGAATCCAAGACATTGCATGGATCCAAATGTGTGAATAGATGTCTTGCCATCGAACACAAGGGAAACCACCCAGTCAATGACCAATGATGAAATTTTGACTGCTGGGTTCAAGGTTAGCTACCGATGATGAAAGTAGGGCTAGGGTGCATGATAGGACTACAATATCATGTGATTATGAGACAAACTAAGGGTATGGACAACATGAAAAGTCAAGAGTTCTGAGGAGTGGTCAACACAAGTTTATAGAATTCCTTTGAACAAGAGCATGAGACATATGGAGGACTCTAGTAACATAGACCTGATGATGAAATCATGAGATACAGGAGGCATCAATGAAATTCTCTATAGGGACTGGAAGAGTAACCAGTCGGTAGAGAATACTTGTAACGATTTCAACTTCCTAAGGCCATGCTAATCCCAAAATTATGATGATGAATGGACTCAATAATTTTTTACTCTATTCAAAGGCAACACGACTGCTACCAATACAAGATAATACTCCCTTCTCGCCTGACTTTTTTTTTTTTTTAGACAAACAAATGCTATGATACAGAGGAGGAAACGAGTGTCGCAAGTAAGCAAAACTAGTTCCAACAATGCAACATACCTATTCTCAATGCAAGGAAATGCATGGAGGAGATGGACACTCGGGGGAATGTTCCCTCCTAGGTATAGGGTGTCAAATTGCGAAGGATAAAAACAAGGATCTACTTGGTTCACTCAACAATATTTTCACTTCTTGATAACGAGTTGGAAAAGAGCTTAACTGAGACTCATGACCTTTCAAGTCCAATTTAATGAGTGTGAAAGGGACAAATCACTTGACAATCTTTTCTCTTTTTGAATGAGTCGGAAAAGAGATTTACTCGGACTCACGACCTTTCAAGTCCAATTTAAAGAGTGTGAAAGGAAAAAATCACTCAAAAATCTTTTATTTTTTTATACGAGTTGTAAAAGATCTTAACTTGGACTCAGTGATGTTGTTCTAAGAAGCATATAATGGAGGAGGCCAAGGCTCCCATGCCAGAATTTTGTGAAAGGTCAACAACTTATGAAGAGCTGACACAAGCTTGGGAAAAGCTAAAGCTTTCCAAGTCGAGGAGGATAAAATACTTTCATAGGTTACCTTATCTACAATATATTGAAGAATTCCCCTTATATGGAAGGGTGTAAAAGAAGGAATTTGAGGCTCTACAAGATCATTCCAATCAAAGGAAACCACCCTAGGACTTGGAGGAAGCATATTCGAAGAGAGTGGAATGCTCCCTTGTGTAGAAGGTATAGCACTAGAAATGCTAAGGACATGGCATAGAAGGTATATAACTAGAACCAGAAGAGCGGGATCAATCGAAAATTTCATCAACGCAACCACTCCCTTAGAATTGTCACTCTCCAAGAGAAGAGTGGGTTCAACCAAAGATTTCATTGGCATGACCACTTCTTCAACCGTTGGTTGAATAGGATGCGAGAAAACAAGGTCAAGAGATGCATCACCCCCAAAAATAGGAGTGATGCCGGTCAAAGATTGCATCAACATAACCACTGGTTGAATAGGATGTGAGACAACAAGGTTAAGAGACGCATCACCCTTGAACATAGGAGAGGTGTCAGTCGAATATTTCATCAACACGACCATTAGTTGAACAAGATGTGAGACAAGAAGGCCAATGGATGCATTAACCCATAAAGGAAGAGGGGTGTTAGCCAAAGATTGCACCAGCGTGACTACTGTATCAACCAAAGAAGGAACATAGTGTAGGGAAACCACAGCCGAATCAGAGCCTAAAGGGCCCTCAAGTGAGAACCATGCTTCCGGTATCCCAATAGTAGCAGGACACAAACCAGTAAGGTGACTTCCTTCCCAATTCCTGTAAAGGAATCTAGCCTTATGTCTGACACGTCTAGGATTCTCAATCGTATGAATGCCCCCAACATGAATTGTAGTGTTTGGTGACAAATCTCCAACATGACTAACAGAGGTTGGTGATGTATGTGCAATGTGACTAGTAGTGACGAGACTTGTGCCCTCAACATGACTTGCAACATCTAGTTGTTGGTATTCAACACAACTTGTAGATATCATCGACCAATCTCCAACATGAATAGTAGAGGTTGGTGATAAAATTCTAGTATGACCTACAATTATTGGACTTGCGGTGGTGGTGGGTTGTGGCATTTGAGACCAAGGTCCAAGGAAAAATTGGTTTGGAGAAATTGCAGGCCAGGAAGGATCATGGTTTACACCTTGTCCAATAGGATAGTATCCTCCTCCATATTGATTCATAAAGGGTTGTAAGGGCATCAACACTAAGGAAGCCTCTTGAGAAGAGAAAGTGACATGACAAAGGTTACTCATGTGAGGATATATGTTGCCCCCAGATGAAGGAACTTCTTGAAGGGGGTTGCCCATACTATAAAAATAACTTCCCCCAGATGAAACACCAGAGGACAGACGAAGGTCTTCCATGGAAAAAGTGTTAGTAGGAAGCGACATAGCGAAAGAAGGATAAGTGGACAGAGTGTAATAAGTAGAATGATTTTCTATTTGGGCACTTGCTTCTCGCAAAGTGGATTCATAGGAAGGAAGATTCCAACCTCCTACTGTAAGATTTGTTTGAGAGATATGAATCCCACCAAACAGACAGGGATAATAAGGAGGCATTATAACTCCACACCCAAGACTTGGATTCACATAAGGAGGCAAGATAGAGGATGGCAAGTGCGAAGACATGTCTGGCATACCATGAGAAAATTGATTAAAGACCTAAGGCATTGACTGAGTATCATAATTTTTCACACCATTATGAAAAGTGGAAGGATTTGTTCCCATGAAATGAGTGAACATCATGGGGGGGTAGCAGTAAATGAGGGAGAAAAAGGAAATCCACTATCCATGATAAAGAAGACTCAGTAAAATCTCCTAAGGAGAACTAGTAATCAAAGAAAACACCAAAATTCAAACGACCAATATGCATACAAACGGGGTAAAGTGGCTGAGTGGCCTCCCTCCCTAAAGAAGGTATGTCTATCCCAAGAGGGGCCTGAGACTCCCTACTAAATATTGGAAGTAACATAATCAGTTATAAGGGCCCTCGTGGGCTTAAAATCCAGTCGATCAGATCCCCCCAGAGAGGTAATACTCCATAAAGGTTGTGTGTTGTCTGACCCTTATCTGACACAGGGTACCTGCAGAATAACCCATGCAAGTAACCTATGAGACACCTAAGTCAAGAAACTAATAAACCATTGTATAATTGATGCATAGGTGAGCAATCGTAAGTCAAGTCCACTGTATGGGCAGGGTAGAAAATCCTGAAACCTTGAAAGCATCTCCTCTCACGGAGGTAAAGGCACTAGCAAGATCCCCAGATATGGATATATCCCTAGAAATATATATGATGATAGGAAGGTATCAGGGGGATATCCCTTCAACCGACTTTGTGAAACCTTGATTAACTCCAATGTGTGCTGAGCCTCTTGATATTAACAATTATACAATGGATTTCTCCACTCCTTGACTTAGACATATATGTTGATTTAATTTCCTTAGAGAAGTTTACTCACAAAATCCTATTCCAAGGCACTAAATCCTAGGCTAGTTTGTGCACCCTATAAAATAAAATCGTGACTAATAAATTTTAAATTATAGCATTAATTTTAATGGTCGTGATTACTCAAAAAGGTATAAAAGTGAAACTCATGGTGTTATGACTCTGTAAGAAAAGTAAATATGAAAATAATGCAAAGTCCTAACTTTAACTTTCAATGAATGATATGCTTCTAAAAACCAATGCAATTTTCAAATTCAACTCTGCAATTCTGAAGTAAAATGAAATCTTTCACTATATGCACTAAGCTAATGATAATGACTTCAAAAGACAAAAATGCCAAGCAAATAAAAATGCCTATTTGTTTTTGTATTTTCAATATAACAAAACTGAAAATGAATGGATTGAAAAGTAACTTGATATATAACCCTACTGTGTATAACAAGAGATAATTCAAACAGGCTACCAAGCAACAAAACACCCAACCCAATGTACAAGGATAATAAAAAATGAGAAGATGATGAGAAAGACTCCGCCCAAAAATTCAACCAAAAGAGGGTTTCTTGTCATCCCACAAGCACTCAAAAGGCACTACAAAAACCTAAGAAGACTCAACAAACATCAAATCCCACCTAACAACCACCAGACCTAGAAAACAAGCAAGGAAAATTGATGTATGCGACTGTTCAGGAAAACATAGCGTATATACGCATCTTGTAGTGAGACAACCAACGTATGTACATGACTGTCAATTGAAAAGGTGCATATATGCTTCAAAACAAGGCCAGGAAAGGGAGAAAGGATGAAAACTTAGACCCAGAGTGAATAGGAACTATCAAGTAATGATACGACAAGAACCATAATAGAAACAAGAGCAATCTAAGGAGAAAAGTACTGCAAACCCTAATAAAGAATATTCAATAACTAGTATGGTCGCCAATTCTGTTAGGAGGAAAATCTCTCTATGGCAAGGGTAAACCACAACAGATAGATATGAGTGCAGAAATCAACTCTATCCCAGAAACATGCTATATAAACCAATATGCAAGTGAGATAAGAAAGAGGCCTACCTCGTCCAGATGTTTGATGATGTCCATCGTTGAGCACTTTGACCCAAAGCTATATACCTGCGACAAGTTCTCAACAAACAAGAAAAAAAATCATATTGTGATGATATAAAAGCTTAGCATATTAGATATCATAATCCATCAATATACATAACAAATACACCCATGGATAATAACTCATATATTTTAAGATATCAATTGGACGAGAAAGGAGTATTTCTATTAATAAATGATCATCAGAAGTGAAAATATTACAAAATTCCATGTTGTCACTTTTCAGAACTGAGAAACTAAGTTCCTTCCAGCTGGGCCTCCACCACTTCAATCCTCCACCAAAGGCAATCTCATAGAAGGGAGACAATGAGGTTCTCCATCCATAAGGGAAGAGCTTGGGGGATGAACACTATGTTCAGACTTAAAGGACAAAGGGACGCAAACTCAATATGAAGAAATAATTTCTCCAAAGTAACTTTTCTCTCAAATTTAAATTCTTTCTATCTTTTCCATAGCTCGGAATTGGCCCATTTATAGCCTTCAAAATGGAATTGAAGGGTCGAGTCAGTGTTGGATCATGTTGTCATTTATGGAAATGGTTTGATTGATTGATG
>CBVK0100247276.1:0-12492 GCA_900067695.1 Picea abies | reverse complement strand
GGAGCGGGGGGCCAAGGGCCTCCCCCGCCTCCCAGAGTTTTCACTAAAGTAGCTGCGAGGTATGTGCCTTTGGTCCTGCCCGTCCCTCTCCATGACCTTCCTGAAAATTACATAAAAAACTTACTTAAATTTACAGGGGAAGGGAACTTGACCGCAGCCGAACATATAAACTTCTTTGATCAGTTCGCCGATATCCTAGGTCTCGAACACGAAGACGTATATTCGAGGTTGTTTGTTCAGACTTTCGAAGGACAGGTACGAACCTTGTTTCGAAGTCTACCCACAGGATCGATATTATCCTATGATGCCCTAGAAGACTCATTTCTTAGACAATGGGGTGAAAGGAAAGACCATTTGTATTATTTGACAGAGTTCGGCTCTTTTAAGAAAAAGATTTTGGAAACTGTTATGGAATTCATTCAAAGATTTAACAAGTTATATAATAAGATCCTGGTCGAAGTTAAACCATCCCAACTTGCAGCCAAGGTAACATTTGCGGGAGCCTTCGAACCCGATTTCGCACTTCTTTTGAGAGAAAGGAGGGGGGCTACCCTAACCCGAATGCAAGATGATGTTGTAGAAATCGAATCTAATATGATGGCTTCTGGCAAGTTGAAAACCAAGGTAGAAACGGAAAACCGAGAAAACAAACGTTTTAGGGAACAAGCAGGACCCTCAGGGTCTAATAGATCCACAGACGACAAAATGGATGATATGGCTAGGATAATTAAGGAGTTATTGAGTAAGATTTCTAGAATGGAGCTAGATCAATCCAAGGCCGATCCTTTCGTTAAGAGGGAATTCAGAAGAAACCCCAATCCTCAAAATCAACAAAGGCAGATTAAAAATGAAGACCAGAAAATTCAAACCCCTTTAAAAAATGAAAATTTAATAGGAGGAAACGACCTGCAAAATTTCGAGGTTCTGGAAGAAGATGTGACAAATTTGGGTGACGACTGCACTCAACCTTATTTAACCAAAGAAGATTATGAGAAGTCCTTAAACAAGCAACAACTGTCAAATAAAGATGATGACATAGACAATACTGATTTCACTGTATGTCAAGAAACGACCGATTCTATAATGGTTGAGGTTCAACCTAGGTATAACCTGAGGTCTAAAAACAAACCTGCGTCGACTCCTCAACCCAAGAAAATTCTCCCTAGAGGTGAAGTATACAAGCCTGCCCCAAAAGAGACCGAGACACCTAATAGCAAAATGAAAGGGGCAAACTCGCTAGATCCCAAAGTAAAGAAGGTTGAGACTCAAACAAAGGAAACCAAGACAGATGAAACACATATACCGGTAGATAAACTCACGGGTGATAAATCGGCACAAACAAATAAATTAGAAAAGGAGTCTGGGGGTTCAACCAAAGAAACAGACAAAGGTGGTGGAGGGTTCAGCCTCGAAAATGAGATAAATAAGATAAAAATACCAATCCCTCTGGTGGAATTAGCGAAGAATCCTGTATATCGAAAGCAGATGACCAAAGCAATAGGTTTTTCGAAGCCAGAAAGTCACTCTGACGTGATAAACTTGGAAGATGATAAGCCCAATATCACTTTTGGTCCACATTTTGAGGGTGCCAGAGACACCGTCGCTCACTTCTATATCACCTTGAATGTGCATGATCGACTTCTGCATAACTGCATGCTAGACTCTGGGGCCTCGCATAATGTGATGCCCAAAACTATTATGGATAGACTAGGCCTCGAGATCACCAGGCCTTATGGAGATCTCTACTCTTTCGATTCAAGAAGAGTTAAGTGCATGGGTATGATAAAAGATTTAGTAGTCACTCTTGCGCAGGGCCCGGTGAAAAGTGTCCTGATGGATGTAGTTATTGTCGATATACCCTCGAAATATGGCTTACTGCTATCTAGGTCGTGGGGAGCCAAACTTGGTGGGTCTCTTCAACTAGACATGACCTACGCCACGATTCCTGTGTTCGATGGACAACTTACTCGGCTATACAGGGAAACGAGGCTAGCCTACACAGTGAGCGACCCTCAGAATCCTAACAATTATCCTATTTATATTGCCGATCAAGATCTAGGAAATTGTATTATGTCTTTTGATGATGATGTAAATAGCTTTGCAGAAGAGAATTACTTAGAAAATAATGAATCAGGAAAGACATACGAAAATATGCATAGCACGGGGATTTGGAAAAAAAAAAATTACGGTGCCCTGTCATGTGAAGGAGCGGGTGCAGGAGTACTTTTTGTGGCACCTAAAAACGAATTTGTTATCCCTTTCTCTTACAGGCTTCAGTGGGATACAGACTACACCAATAACGTATGAGAGTATGAAGCCTTAGTCTTAGGGTTGGAAGCTGCCAGGAAGTTGAACATAAAGAACCTAGAAGTTTACGGAGATGCAGAGTGGATAGTGAAACAGATAAATCGGCAGTACCAGGCCAAACACCCAAGATTGAGATCTTACAGAAATTGCGCCTGGGATCTTATGGAAAATTTATTTTCATCGGTAAAGGTTCATTTCATCCCACGGGCCGAAAACCAGCAAGCCGATTCACTGGCCAAAGCGGCTTCAACTTTCATACCCCCCACCACTTTCAAATTAAAGTACCACATAGAGGTAAGGCACAGACCAACCATACCAAACAACATACAACACTGGCAGGTTTTCGAGGATGACGAACAGATCAGAAAGTTCCTGGAAATGGTGGGTGATTTCTCTGAAACCCACATTGACCAAGAGGACCAAAATGATCATACCTGGATTATGAAAGAGGGAGAGGAGCCTCAGGAGTTCCGAGAAAAAATTGCTAACCATCGCATGTTGGTTTTAAAAAAAATCAGATTTCGAAGGGACTAATCCCCTTGGAGAGACTGTTCGATCAGAATGATATGCCCTTAAAATCCACTCTGCAACCCCAACCAGAAGAGGTTGAAGACTCTGACGTAGGGACCAAAGAGGAGACTAGGATGGTTAAAATATCAAAGTACCTTCCTCCTAAGGTAAAAAGCAAGTATAAAGAATTACTCGGGCGATATAAAGACGTTTTCGCTTGGTCTTACGAAGAACTGAGAACCTACGACACCACTGTGATCGAACACAAGATACCCCTGAAGCCTGGTGTTAAACCCTTTAGACAAAAGCTTAGACAAATCAACCCCATCTTATTGCCCGTGGTCGAAAGGGAAGTTAAAAAGCTCTTAGATGCAAAAATAATAGTACCACTGAGATACTCCGATTAGGTAGCAAACCTGGTCCCGGTTAGAAAGAAGAGCAGGGAGATTAGACCGTGTGTTGATTTTAGAAACCTAAATAAGTCCTCCCTGAAAGACAACTACCCTCTACCCAAAATGGATCACGTATTAGAAAAGGTAGTTGGGGCAAATAGGATGTCAATGATCGACGGGTTCTTCAGGGACAATCAAATTGTCGTAAATGAACATGATAAAGAAAAAACAGCCTTCACTACCCCTTGGGGTACATTCATGTATGATAAGATGCCTTTTGGTCTAATGAATGCAGGTGCCACCTTCCAACGCGCTATGTATATTGCTTTCATCGGCGAAAGAAACAAGTTCGTGGTTATCTATCTCGATGATCTAACCGTTTTTTCTAAATCTGACGAAGATCATTTGATACATCTCAAGCAAACATTTGAAAAATGCCGCAGGTTTGGTTTGTCTTTAAACCCCAAAAAAACTCACTTTGCCATGCAAGAAGGTAAACTCTTGGGCCATATTGTGTCTCGAGACGAAATTAAAATTGATCCTAGCAGGGTTGAAGCTATAGACACTATAAATATTCCTAGAAATGTAAAAGAAATTCAGTCATTCTTAGGAAAAATAATTTTTTTGAGGAGATTTATCCCAAACTTGCTGAAATTGTGAAATTGATCACAGATATGCTAAAGAAGAACAACGAAGTGAAATGGACAGCAGAGGCCAAAGCATCGTTGCACGTATAAAAAAGGTTATAAGTGAGGCACCTATATTGGCAAGCCCTGATTATCTAAAGGATTTTCTTATTTTCTCGTTCACTTCCGAACATACACTTGTCGCGGTACTCCTACAGAAAAATGAAAAGCAACCGATAGCCTTTTTCAGCAAAAGTCTCAGAGACGCTGAACTCAAATACGATATAATGGAAAAACAAGCGTACACTATGGTGAAGGCATTAAAGGCTTTCAGAACTTACGTGTTGCATTCCAAAGTAATCGCGTACGTACCCACCAACTCCGTAAAAGATATTTTGGTTCAATACGACAGTGATGGCAAAAGGGGACGGTGGCTCGCTAAAATTCAAGAATTTGATCTGGAGATAAAACTGACGAGACTAATAAAGGGACAAGGTTTGGCTAAACTCTTATCTGAATCAAATTTCAGAGCCCTCGGTATAAATGGCCTACAGGGATGTGAAGAGGATGTGGACATGAATGAGCTCGATGAGCAAACAAGTGCAATCAGAATCGAAGAGAAGTTTGCCTCATCTGATTGGTACAAAAACATAGTGTCCTATTTGCTGACTTTGAAATGCCCAAGTGATTTATCCCCATCCAAAGCCAGGACGCTAAAACTGCGTGCAGTCAAGTACTGTATATCTGAAAGCCAATTGTATTGGAAGGACCCACTTGGCTTCCTGTTGGTTTGTTTGGTTGAATCAGAAACAGAGAAGGTCACAAGCGAATTTCACGAAGGAGTGTGCGGAGGACATCACGCTTGGAGGGCGATAGCTTATAAGATCCGGAGGGCAGGGTATTATTGGCCAAAACTCTCAGACGTCAATGCCAAAGTCAGAACCTGCAATCCCTGCCAATTGTTCACAGGCAAGCATAAACTCCCAGCGCTACCGTTGGTTTCGGTCAAGACGAAAGCCCCTTTTCAGCAATGGGGACTAGATTTTATAGGCAAAATTATGAAATATCCCTGATCTGGTTGATCAAGATATTTGCTACTGTTCTACTACTCTGGCGAGCTGATCTGATACACTGGGGGTTTCTGGATGCGTTTTCGCTGGGTGATTGAGATGTTCTTTGGTTATAGTGTTTGCATGTTGGTTATTATGGTTGCATGTCGTTTATTACAAGTGCATGCAGCATAATGAAGGTTTAACAATCATAAAAAGACGCATGCAATAGTATAGAATGTCAACTGCTCAATATCATGAATAATAAGAGTGCATGCATGGGAATACAAATCGCCTACTGAAATATAGAGACTAGACGTCAGTCAGATCTCATGGATCTGTACTGGAATACAATCAAATAACAAAAGAAATACCCGTGACCACAAGAAGACAGCAGATCTGCTGCATGCACGGATAGATAGGCAAAAATGAGCGATCCCGGCAAAGTACGGTAACCGCTACCAGCTGGAAAACTGGATCTAAAGAATCCACCGTCAGAATGAATTCGAAACTGCTCCAATCAATGCGCCCTAGCCTCTACATTGGAAATAATGTCTGACAGAACTCGGATCGGATCTGTACGGCACTAGATCTGGACCCCTGGGGGGTTTGCGCCCCTCCTTGGACACTGAATGCGCCCCAAAGGATTCCACCGTCGGAATCTGCCGCTATGTAGCTCAAAACGATCGTTTCGTCCAATGATGAAATGGGTCGGAAGGGTTTGGCCGGATCTTATAGGAAACCCCTGCATGCAATGCCAAACGTCTGTCCAGGATGACTGTGCCCAAAACGGCTGTATGGGTCGATCTGCAAGATTCCACAGTCGGAATCTGATGATTCATGGCTCAATGGAAGCACCCTGGCTAGATCTCTACTGGGTCGGAATGAATCTGCAATCAGGACCACGGTCTACTGCAGATCTCTGAATCTCCAAAATGAGTTGCGCCCTCCACAATAATCTCTCCTGAAAAGAACGGTGAAAGACCTGGATGGTATCTCCGATGGGCTAGGGTGTGTCTCTCAACACCGAAACCGATCAATGGTGGTGGTTTCCTCCAGAAATCCACAAAACAGTAAGGTCGACTCTCCTCCTCTCGGAAGTCTCAACATCAAATCATAATAATGCATAATGAGGAATTAGGTCAAATTCCTCTCTTTATATCTTTCCCGACCTAATTCTTCGTTAACATCACTTAACCTAGGCACCTTTCCTCCTAAGTGATTTATTTGTCAATTAAGTCGCCCCCTTATCACCTTTTCATTCTAATTCTCCGTTGACTTAGGCTTAAGTGACTTTTCCTAAGTATTTTGGCTTAATTTATCGTTTAGCCTTAATTCCTCCTTATTTCTCCATCTGGTTCCCTGTTTGTGCCTAACTATAGTCTACGGGAACATATAGACTACTAAGTCACTCCCTGATGGCCTAATCCTGGGGACGAGACATCACAGTCCTCCCTTCCCGAGATTGCTTGTCCTCAAGCAACATCAATCCTGGGTGCTGCAAAATATGCTCTCCCTCCCATGTGACATCCTCCACTGGAAGTCCCCTCCATCTAACCAAGCACTCTCTGATGATCCTGCTCCTTAACCTGCGTTCTCTCTGCTCTAGTACCTCCTCGGGCACTAGTTCCAACTGACCCTCCTCATCCAAGGGTGGCAACTCCTGTGAAATGTTAATCTGTTGTCCCACCGCCTTTTTAAGGCAAGAGACGTGAAAGACGTTATGGATCTTGCTACCCTCTGGTAGCTCTAGCTCATATGCCACCTCGCCTATCCGCCGAATGACTCTGTATGGCCCTAACCAAGCACTCTCTGATGATCCTGCTCCTCAATCTGCGTTCTCTCTGCTCTAGTACCTCCTCTGGCACTAGTTCCAACTGTCCCTCCTCATCCAAGGGTGGCAACTCTTGTGAAATGCTAATCTGTTGTCCCACCGCCTTTTTAAGGCAAGAGACATGAAAGACGTTATGAATCTTGCTACCCTCTGGTAGCTCTAGCTCATATGCCACCTCGCCTATCCTCCTGATGACTTTGTATGGCCCATAGAACTTTGGCTTCAGTTTCTCTGCTCCGCTCCTCTTCAAGGAAGACTGTCGGTATGGCTGTAATCGCAGGAAAACCAAGTCTCCTACCTCAAAACTGTGCTCAACTCTATGTCGATCTGCATATATCTTCTGCTGATTCTGAGCTGACTGCAAGTTCTCCTTTGCTGATTGCAGGATCCTTTGACTCTCCTCCACCCAATCCTTGGCCCCCGGGACCCTGTTGTCCCCAAATATAGTATCTATAAAGGAGGGTGCATCGTATCCATACAATTCCCTGAATGGTGACATCCTGATGGACATTTGTTACGTTGTGTTGTAGCAATACTCACCCATATGTAACCATCTCACCCAAGTGCGTTGACCCATTTGTTGACGATCTCTGTCTGCCCATCTGTCTGTGGGTGGTAGCTGGTACTCGTAGCTAACTCTGTGCCTATCAATATGAAAATCTCTTGCCAAAATGCGCTGATGAAGAGTCTATCCCTATCACTGACTATCTGCCTGGGTAACCCGTGCAACCGGAATACCTCCCTGAAGAACAACTCTGCTACCTGTATGGCCTTGTAGTCTGTGGGTATGGCGAAGAAATGTGTGAACTTGGTCAGTCTGTCGACCACTACAAATATATAGTCCCTTCCCTGCACTCTACGGAGGCCTGTAATGAAATCCATGGAAATGCTCTCCCATTTCTGCTCTGGAATGGGTAGAGGTTGAAGTAACCCTGCGGGATGTGTCTGCTTGGACTTGTTCCGCTGACAAGTCGTGCACTCTTCAGCACGTCATCCTTGAGACCCTTCCATGAGAATCTCTCCCTGATCTGCCTATAAGTTTTGAAGTATCCCTGATGCCCTGTTGTTGGTGAATCACGACACACCTTCAGAATCTTCCCTTTCAGGGTGGATTCTGGAACCAAGTAGATCCGGTTCTTGTAGAAAATGACGTCATCAAGAACCCGGAACCTATCATCAATCACTTGCCCATCCATCACCTCACAAGCAAATTTGTTTTTGGAGTATTCCACCAACAAATGAGCTTTNNNNCAACAAATGAGCTTTCCAATCTGTACAGATATCCATCATCGAACATCCTGTTGGTCTCCTGGACAATGCATCTGCCACAACATTCCTTTTTCCCTTGACATACTCAATATCAAAGTCGAATGCTTGGATCTTTGAGACCCACTTCTGTTGCCTCTCGCTGAGGTCTTTCTGGTCAAGGAAATACTTGAGACTGTTATGATCAGTCTTCACTACAAACCTGCTGCCAACCAAATACTGCCTGAATTTGGTTAAAGCATGCATGATTGCTAGCATCTCCTTGTCGTAAATAGGATAGAGTCTCTCTGACTCATCGAGCTTCCTGCTCTCAAACACAATGGGGTGGCCCCCCTGCATCAATACTGCTCCAATCCCCACCCCTAATGCGTCGCACTCTAAGATGAATGGCTGAGAAAAGTCTGGGAGGGCTAGAACATGGCATGTGCTCATAACCTTCTTCATTTTGTTGAAGGTCTGCTGTGAATCCTCTGTCCAATGAAAAGCACCCTTCTGTTTCAAGTCTGTGAGTGGTGCTCCCAACTGTGAAAAACCCTTGACAAACCACTTGTAGTAACTGCATAACCCAAAGAATCCTCTCAGCTCCGTGAGATTCTTGGGCATTGGCCAATCCACAATGGCTCTGATCTTTTCCTGGTGAACCTGTACTCCATGCCCACTGATGATATGCCCTAAGTACAGTAGTTCCCTCATGCCAAATTCACATTTGGATTCCTTGGCATATAAAGACTGGGTCTTCATAGTATCCAAAACCTTCTCCAAATGTGCTAAATGCTCATCCCATGTCTTGCTGTAGATCAATATATCATCGAAGAATACCAGAAGGTACTTCCTCAACTGTCCTCTAAAGATATGGTTCATGCAAGACTGGAAAGTGGCTGGTGCATTGGTCAGTCCAAATGGCATGACCAAGAACTCAAAATGTCTGAAATGGCATCGGAATGTTGTCTTCTCAATATCCTGCTCCCTGATGTTGATCTGATGGTATCCTGAACGTAGATCAATTTTGTTGAAGAAGACTGCCCCATGCAACTCATCCATCAACTCATCTATGCGTGGAATAGGGTAACGATTCTTGATCGTTTTCTTGTTGAGCGCTCTGTAATCGATGCACATCCTTAATGTGCCATCCTTCTTCAGTACCAGTACTACTAAAGATGCAAAAGGACTCTTGTTAGGACTGATATGTCCCATAGCGAGAAATTCTTTGATTGCTTTCTCAATTTCATCCTTAAATTTCTTAGGGTGTCTATAGGGTGCTGTAATCACCGGTGTGGCCCCTGCCTCTAACTCAATCATGTGCTCAAAACCTTTGTTTGGTGGTCTCCCTGGTGGTATCGGCCCAAATATTGGCTCATAGCGTCCTAGAAGCTCTCTGATCTGTGGATGGTACTGCTCCCTACCCTCTGAGTCTTTTCGCGTGGTGATCCAACACTCTAATGCGTAAGCCACATCACCATGACGAAAAATCCGCTCCATCCTCTTTGTTGATACTGCCCGAGGTGCCCCTGTAGACATACCTCTCAGCACAACTCAAGATCCACTAGCATCTCTGAAGCTCATGGTCAACGTCTAATAGTTGAACCCGATCTCCCCCAATGAATATAACCACTGTACCCCCAATACGACATCTGTATTTGATAGGTCAACTACATAAAA
The DNA here is from genome assembly GCA_900067695.1 of Picea abies. Classification (NCBI taxonomy): domain Eukaryota; kingdom Viridiplantae; phylum Streptophyta; class Pinopsida; order Pinales; family Pinaceae; genus Picea; species Picea abies. Next base: position 2,849 of record CBVK0100247276.1, on the reverse strand, counting down.
CGTGTCAGTCAGGGTGTAGTTGCCAAGTTTGACCTCTAGGTCAGGGATCATGTCTAAGCACGACATCGTGTATCCATCAGCCACTGCCACATGGAATCCCTCAAACTCCTCTGTGCGTAACACTCTCCTGGCTACCAAGGATGCATCTATGAAGTTGTGGGTGGCCCCACCATCAACTAAAGTTGTCATGCGTTGCCCTTGTACAAGGCCCTTGAGCCTGAGAGTGTTGTACCTGGGTACTCCTGAAAGGGTGGCTATGGTTCCCCCTTTCACCTCTCTACGAGGTTTGGCCTCTTCCTGGGGCTTGGCCCTGGCCGGTATCTGAGGTTTCTTCGGCTACTGCTCTGGCTCATGTGTGGTCTCAATCTCTGAATCACTGTCTATAGATGCCTGAATATCCTCATTCTCCTCCTCACTGCCTGATTCCACCTCAATATAGTGGATCTGCCCCTTTCCCATGCATCTATGCCCGAGGACCCAAGGATCTCTGCAGGAGAAGCAAAGCTTCTTCCTCATCAACTCCCGTTGTGTATCATCATCCAACTTGGGCTTGCCCTTCCACTCCCTTGGAGGATTCTTCTGATCCTTGTCTCTCTGTGGTACAAAGGGTTTAGTGAAAGGTTTAGTTTTTGGCATCGAATCCGCCAAATCTCTAGTGCGTCGGACGACATCCTGCAAGGAATGAGGGTGGTATGCCTTCACCCAACCTCTCAAGGGTTCTGTGAGCCCTTATGTTAATAGCATGACCAATCGCGGCTCATAAATGTCTGTCACTGCCACTGCTACTCTCTGAAATTTTGAAATGAATGCTTCTGTTGTGCTAGTTTGTCTCAACTGGGCTAAATCTCTGAAGTGGATCTCAGGATCCCTCCTATCAAATCTATCCATGAGTCTCTCTGTGAACTCTCTGTAGGAGGTGATGTGATTGTGAGCCAATGTCACCAATCCATGATACCACCACTCGTGTGCCTCACCCTCCAAGTGTAGGGTGGCGAAAATGATCGCCTTTGCCTCTGTCATCTGGTTGAGCTTGTAGTAGGTATCTAGTTTCTGTACCCAAGCTCTGGCAGTGCATCTGGATGATCCGTCAAAAGAAGGTATGGTGAGTTTACCAACTTTTCGGATGAAGTCAATGTTATGCCCCTGCTGCTGCTGCCCCCCCCTCTGTGACTCTCTAGGATGGTTCCTGAGTCTGAGTCCACAATACTCGACTAAGGTCATGTCCTGATGAAAGTCCTGGCCCAAGGCTGCATACTCTCTACGATACTCTACAATGTCCTCTGCATGTGTGGTCGGTCTCTGTGCTATCGGTATCTGAGCTGCTACCGGGGTTGCCCTCTAGAAACTGGGAAACAACGGACGTGGAATCCTACTCGCAGAGGTATACGTGTGAGTGGGTGACTGGGGTCTACTGCCTGCCCCTGAGTTCCCATGCGCTGCATGTGGGCCTTGAGTGCTTGAAATATCTATCATAGCCAATCTATCTGCTACCTGAGCCAAAGACTGAGACATGGTCCGCTAGCTAGCTAGCATGTCGCTGATCATCTGCATGAAGGCTACGTCTGGATCCACTGGGGCCTTACCACTTCCCTCTGGTCGCTCATACCTGTCACCTAGCCTCTTCTCTGCCTCGCGCTCTGCTCGTCATTCTGCTTCTCTAAGTGCCTCTTCCTCTTCCTCTGAACTGGGAGGGAAGGGAGGAAAGTTAGGTATGTCCCTTCTTCCCCTGTGCCGATTGTACGTGACATATTCATCACCTTCGTGCTCACGACCATCTGGTTCTTCTGCTGGATTCATGGTCTTTAGTCACAGGCTGGCAGGACTAAAGCTCTAATACTACTGAAATATCCCTGATCTGGCTGATCAAGATATTCGCTACGGTTCTAATGCTATGACGTGCAGGTCTGATACAATGGGGGTTTCTGGATGCGTTTTAGCTGTGTGATTGAGATGTTCTTCGGTTATTGTGTTTGCATGTTGGTTATTGTGGTTGCATGTTGGTTATTACATGTGGATGTTGCATAATTAAGGTTTAACAATCATATAAAGATGCATGCAAGAGTATAGAATGTCAACTGCTCAATATCATGAATAATAAGGGTTCATGCATGAAAATACAAATAGCCTACTGAAAATATAGAGTCTAGACGTCAGTTAGATCCCCTGGATCTGTACTGGAATACAATTGAATAACAGAAAAAAATACCCATGACTGTAAGAAGACAACAGATCTGCTGCATGCACAGATAGATAGGCAAAAATGAGCGATCCCGGGGAAATACGGTAACCACTGCCAGCTGGAAAACTCGATCTAAAGAATCCACCGTCAGAATGGGCTCGAAACTGCTCCAATAAGTGCGCCCTGGTCTCTACACTGGAAGGGATGTCTGTCGGAACTCGGATCGGATCTCTACGGCACTGGATCTGGACCCCTGGGGGGTTTGCACCCCTCCTTGGGCACTGAATGCACCCCAAAATATTCCACCGTCGGAATCAGCTTCTATATAGCTCAAAACGATCGTCTCGTCAAATGATGAAATGGGTCGGAAGGGTTTGGCCGGATCTGCTAGGGAACACCTGCATGCAATGCCAAACGTCTATCCAAAATGACTACGCCCAAAATGGCTGGATGGATCGATCTGCAAGATTCCACCGTCGGAATCTGATGATATATGGCTCAATGGAAGCACCCTGGCTGGATCTCTACTGGGTCGGAATGAATCTGCAATCGGGACACAGGTCTACTGCAGATCTTCGAATCTCCAAAATAGCTTGCGCCCTCCTTGGCTGAGTTGCGCCCTCCACACTGAATACTCCTGAAATGAACGATGAAATACCTGGATGGTATC
>CBVK0100247275.1:0-13528 GCA_900067695.1 Picea abies | reverse complement strand
AGATGAACTCAGCTGAGAGTTCATATCAGCAAGGAGTGCTGATGGAAGAATATTTATCTGGGGTTGTAATCCATATGAATGAAGATGATGGGAAGTTACATATTTCCCCTATCTAGGAGGAGGATCAGAGGTGTATTTTGATCATTGGGGGAATTCAGATATTCCTTCCAAACAACCAAGTTGATGCCAGAGCATGTGTTACAGGTGAAACAATAAAAGGAAAACCAACAAGAACTGTCAAAGAAGAGGAGAATGAGAAGATATTGAAGTCTATCCCAACAGAAGAAGAAGAAAATTCTGAGGAATGGCTCAAAATTTTCATCCAGGAAGATGAATAGGAGATGACTGCAGCAATGGAGTCTACAACATAAGAGGAAGTAGGCAACATGGGCTTTACTGATATGTGTGAAGAACTGGAAGCTCTGAAGAGAAGAGTGATAGTGAAAATCATGCATATCCAATAGGCTAAGTTGGAAATAGATGGAGGATCATACCAACATGAGAAGAAGTTGGAAGAAATTGGAACTAAATCAACACAAGAGAAGTTTGCAGAAAATAATTTGTCAAGGGAGATGGTTGAAGAACATGTCAGTGAGGAAACTGCAAAACTGAAATCTATAGCAGAATGACAAGTTAATATTACAGGAAAAGAAGATAGCATGAGAGGTTAATATAATATTTCCTTTCATCAACATAAGGAGGAGATGCAACAAAATAATCTACATGAAGGAAGGAGTCAACCAGTAGAGCAGTTGGACATGGTGATTGAACAAATCAGGAGGTTGGTGTTGAGGTCAGCACAAGAAGTAGTTACCAAGGGGAAGTTTAACAAAGGAGAACTATCCATAGTGGCAGGGAAGAAGAATAAGCAGCAACAACAAAGCAGAGGAGCAGGTAGACAACTCCAAGGAAAGGTTTGGGATCCAGGTGGATTTCAACAGAGATGGAGAGAAGATGAGCAGGAGCTCATGAATTTTTCACAATAATGGAGTATGATGCAAGAGCATATTTCCACCTTGACATATGTGCCAACAAGTCAACACATCAGCACACATTTGGAGATAGAGAGAGGCACCGACCTTCCCATTTTCAAAATTCGGAATATAAAATTATGTAAATTTATGTGTAAGATTGATAAAAGACAAATTCATGCCTTTAGACAAGTGTGGATGGGTTCATCAAAATGAGCGACTGTAAGAAGTTCTAGATCTGAGTCAAGTCTGGATCTTTGTTCAATGTAATGAGTCATAGGGATAAGGTGTCTTAACTAAGACAGTGATAGCACTAAGGCGGTGGACAGGATAAGCTCGAGGATCCCTCTTGTAAAAAGAAAGAAGAGACCAGAGTTAGGGGTTAAAATGAAGTGTTAGAATAATGATAGAGTAGCGATAGAGAAGAAGGTTTTTTAGAAGTTTAGGATAAGAGTAGGAGAAGGAATTGAGACTCTATAATAGTCCAGTCTTGTACACAGTTGTAAATAAACATTGATCTTAATACAAAGGAAAGAAGGTTTTCTTGCATATGATGTATATTTATGTTATTTATGTTCTTTGAATGATATATGTATGTTGATATATGTTGTATATGTACATGTTAATTATCATCTGTAGGATTAAGATAGACTTCTTAATATTTGAGAGTTGTTGAGTTATTTTTAGGTTCTTTTAAGATGTGCAAGGAGTGCACAATAGAGTCTTGAAAATCTGTGAGACGGTGCAAAGAGTGCACATATGAATTATAGTTTGGGTTAAGGAAGAACGTTCCATGAGGGCACACCAAAAGAATCATAAACTCAAGAAAGAAGCCTCAAGGTTGTCACACCAAAAGAATCATAAACTCAAGAAAGAAGCCTCAAGGTTGTTGAATTGCTTGAAGGAAAATCTATGCAGGAGATAGCACAATCGGAGTTACTGAATACTCTGTTTTCTCTGCAAGGTGTGCATTGCGTAGGATAAAGGGAGTTAACCAGAGAGAATATTCCTTTCAGAAGTTCCATATGCTTGGAAGGGAGAGAAAAATTAAGCATCAAAGAAATACTTGTTTCAAAGTCTCAAGATCAGAAGAAATAGAAGACAGGACGTCGAAGCCTATAAGACTTTGAAGGTTCTTAAAATCTCGAGGATCACAGTGTTCAGATGAGGAGTCAAGGATTTAAGTTACCTCATGGGAACAAAAATCAGGAGAAGTAGTTGTTCCAAACATCGAGAGGAGGCCACTTAGAAAATTTTCTAAGTCTTGAAGAGTTGAAGCGTTCAAAGGTGGAGCGTAGAGATTCAAAGTAACTGAAGGAAGATAAAACTATCAAGATTCACCCAAGAGGAGATAAATCACTCGAGACCATTAGATATTAGAGAATTCATGCACTGGTTAGTTGCAAGGATCCTTCAGAAATTCGCAAGTCAGAATTTTTGAAGTGTAGAGAGGTGAAAAATTATGAAGCACAAAGCCGTGAAGAGATAATAGTCGTTGATCGTATGGACACGTGGTAGAGATCTACACGTTTCGGAGTTCGGAACTCCAAAAGATTAAAAGGGAGGTACTACAAAGATAACGAAGTTCTGAAGCTCTTGGACAGGTCTGATTCATTCGTCACTCGACAGATCTCGGTTGTCCATTCAGTGGACACTTGTCAGTCAGAGAAGGGTTCAGATCTTTGAAGATTCAAGACTCACGAAGTCACAAAGACTTGAAGTATGAAATAGATCTTAACCATTGGTTTCATAAGAGATAAGGACCTTTTATCGTCTAGAGGAAAGTTGGATTGGTTTCATAAGAGATAAGGACCTTTTATCGTCTAGAGGAAAGTTGGGATTCATGAATCGAGAGAAGGAAAGGTTGGAAAAGAGAAGACTCCCGAAAGCTAGAGTCTGAAGGGATTACGACCGTTGATTGTTTGAACGACGAGAGCCGTAGATCTCATTCAGAGGAATTTTTGGTTCATAATTAGAAAGAATTGGCATAGGTTGCAATCAAAACATCTGAAGCTCGAAGCGCTTAAGGAGTTAAGCCTAGGGTCACAATTCGAGGTCATATGCGAAGAGGGGTTAGTATGGGGGAGATAGCACCTAAAATCTAAGCAAAACATAAAGAGTTCTTAGAAGAGATCGTGGGTGTCATACGAACTACGCTAAAGGAAAAATGGGCCTAAGTGAATTGTTCCAGAGGGTTAAGGAATACCTGAAGAACTTTTTCGGTTTAGTCTTGTGAAGACCCTAGACCGAGAGGTCACGCAGCCCTTTGGAGAGAAGGGGGGTCTGTATCAAAAATGAATTCTTTTGAATGCTTATCTTATATGTCTTATATCTACACGAGAATATTCTATATGGATAGTACATGTCATTCCATTTTTGGTGGTATGTGGAACGTCACATAACTCCTAACGGTTAGAGAGTTATGGCCATGTGAATTTGGAGAAAGGTTTGGGAAATGGGCCCAAGTTTGTTTGATGGATAATGGTATGAGTTTTGATATATTTGGAGGTAAGAATATTCTATATGGATAGTACATGTCATGCCATTTCCAGTTGTATGTGGAACGTGTTGAGGGGTCCTAAATCCCTTTAACTCAACAACAAGAACCAAACCCACCACCGAGGGCCAATTAGATTCTGTAGTGTTTTGATAGTGGAATGGTTCTCTATATCTTGCGATCCGGCCAATTAATCGATGGGATTTATGTAGTGATTGCCAGGATGTCTTCTTGTGAAATCTCCTCCTTCAGTTTGAATGTTCTCTTTTTTGTATTTTCTTTTACTAGATGAGTCTGATAAAAGGATGTGTGCCAGTATAAAACAACTAGTAAAAGGGGGGACAATTTAACTACTGGAGAAGACTGAGCTCCGGATAACCCTTGTGCTCAAGCATGCAGACAAATATTTTCACACTTATGACAATCCTAGTATTAATACATTAACTTGTTGGTAATTCAATTATTGACTAAGATACATTTATCGAAAGAAAACATACATGCAATAAACGATGAAAAGAAAAATAGTTTCCTTATCTATAATTATTAGTCACACATTAACACAATGTTTTTCTTTCCATCATTAGAGACAAGAACTATAAAACATTGAATCAACTAAATTATCAATAGATTGAGAAACTCTTACTCGTTACATCATCCATTCATGAGATAAAGTCAGAAGTAATTCCTCCATAGATCCAATCACACACGCCTTTGATGAAAAACAAAAGTTTGTCTCCAGTCCTAAACATGACTTCTCAATTAAGGTAGTTCGGAAATAGTTCTTTACAATTCCTAAAATGAGGGTCTTTTAAAAAACCTTCGACCTCTTCTAACAGGTCGATCCTCTTATTTATAACAAATTATTAACTAAAAATAACTATCAAAAGTGAAATCTAAGTAAGACAAAACATCGCCACATGGTGCTTTCATCTCTCAGTATTCTAAGAGTCATCAAATGGTTTCACTCGAGTGGATGACTCTTCTCATACTTTGACCATTTGATGAAGAGTTCCTCACATGTGTTGGCATACAAGAATCTGTTGACCATTTGATGAAGAGTTCCTCACATGTGTTGGCATACAAGAATCTGTGTTGGTCCAATGGGGCCGAAAGGATATCCTTTATTTCCACTGCTCATGCCTAATACTTGACTACTTTAGCACTTAACTACTATAACATTGTTCGATCCTTGATGGGGTGCTCCAGGAAATGTTGTATTTGACCTGGCGTCATGTTTTCCACGTTTTCTATCTCCACAGTCCACGATGATTCTTGTTCTTCATGTAGTTTGACTATGTCATGCAAGTCGACAAAGTCCTCAGGTGCATCAAATTTTGGGAGACCGATGTCTCTTATCGCCTGATTGATCTTGGTCTAGCTCCTTTCGCAATCGACCCACTTCTCTTGGATTTCCTGATGAGTTTCTTGGGCCATGTTCACCTAGTATTCAGCCGACTTCCTTATATGATCGACGTTGTTGTCCCTTAGTACCCAAATGTCATGCTCTTCGGCGTCTCGACCCTTTTGAACCATGATGATGTAATCAATTCTTTCCACCGCTTGGTGAGATTTCTCATACCATATTTCCATGTCCTAGCACATTTCCAACACCATTCCAGCACCATAAGGGTGTCTTCTTGGAAATTGGCTATCCTTGCAGTGAAAAGGTGCCTCTCACTCGTGAATTTACTATAGGCATCCTGGAACTCACTTCTCGAGAAAACCATGTCCTCTCTGGAATCCTGATAGTATTTTTCCAAATGGCATAGATACTCCAACTGCTTTAGCGCAGGGGCCAACTCCTCTTCATCTTTCCTTTCTCTATCTAGGGTGGCATCTGTGATCTCCATCCCTACACTGATGAGCTCAGATGTCTTAGAATGCTCCGAACTGATCAACTTTTCCTCTGTGGTGATGAGGATGGAATTGTCCAGAGTAAGAATCCTCTTCTTAGTGGTTCTATTCATGATGTCTTTCCTCTTTTGGTCATAGACGATGGCTTGTATATCGTTAACCTCATCCATAGGTTCAGGGATTTGTTGCTCTCCCCAAGTAAGAATGTTTCCCAGGATCCTGACTATGTATATCTATTCAAGATTGGGTTCTTGAACCTCTTATGTATGTCCCGAAATTTTGACCTCTGGTTGTTTCTCATCGGGAGGTAAAGTACTGGCGAAAATTGATGAATCAGGGGCAAGCTTGGTACTTACTTGATAATCGGCTATCGAGATGTCAATTTCCTGCTATGGAATTCCTTCTCCTTGTTCACCCGGTCCTAGCTCATCACTTGAGATGTACATTTGGATTCTTGGTATGTCAAATGGATCAGTCTCCAATGAACTTTCCAACTCATACTCGTTCTACAAATTTCTTTGATTTGGAGCATCGAGACTCAGGGAAAATTCTTTCTTAGGTTCTGTTTCCTTTGTGATTTTCACTGGAGTGACCAGGGACACCTTTGAGCTGTCCTCATCATCGTAGATGGTTATTATATCGAACAAGGGATTTGGTGTACCTTCTCTCCCTAATGTCCTTGCTATCTTAGGATGAGATGAAATGTTCCCTGGTGATCCAACCTATGGCATTGAAACTTCATGGTTATCTGACCCGATGGTTTCTTCAATCTATATCAGCTCTAGGTCACTTGGTCTTCCCTAGATTTCGATTCAATTGTTGGCAGGAACCCTTGTCTTCTCTATGAGGTCTGAGTCATTCTACAACTAATCAATTACACTTTGTTCCTTTTCCATTAAGAGCATACCCCTTATCTATGACTCTAATGTCAAGAACAATCCCCTTCCCTGCACCTGTGTTGTCTCTGCCGCTCTAATTTTTTCCCTTGCTCCAAGGGCCACTTGAGCTGACTGTTTTTTTGTTTCCACTTGTTCATATATGCACATGTACTTGAACCTGGTCATGTTTGGGTTGACCATCCTATACACCACCTCTTCCTAGTATTGGGTGTTCTCTGTGAAGTCTTCATCCCCAAACTTATTGTGAGCATATGTCCCGCAGGATGACACTTGCGATGCATGTTGGATGACTAGGCCTTTAGGATCATGCTTGTGGAATTGGCCTGTAGGGAACCTAATTTCAAGTTGGTTCAACCCTTCTTGTTTGGATTGAGCAGTATCCTTTACTAGATAGAACCCCACATCGAAATTGTAGGGTATGAAGGCATGTTTCTTGTCTTTGACCAATGTGGCATTATAGCCTTGTAGGATGGTCTGATAAAAAAATTATCTCACGATGAGCTGGTTTGGGACATAAGCTGGTAGAAAATGTGGTGCTCCAGTGGCCCCAAACACCCTGAAGTAGGTTGTGCGATCGTCCAAGTACCAATGGCCTACCTTGGCTATCATTTTCTTGGCTGCAACTGATAGCCTTGGGCATTCCTTCTTAAAAATAATAAAACAAACATGGGAAATGAATTCATTGCATATGAGGGAATAATATTTCTTGTACCTGTTTTCCCATAGCATGCTGAAGTAGATGTGGACTGGGAGTTCTGCAACATGCCATCTCAGATTCATGCCGGCAAAGAAGTTCCTAGCACACATGACATTGAGTAGGTACGAGGCCATGTAGAAAGTTGGTGCCTCTCCTTCCTTCAAAGTCTGAGCCTTCTGCACACATATTCTTAGTTGTTTGGATATTATTTCTGACCAGTTGAAACTTCTCCCGGTGATTGCAACTATGTATGCAAAAGGCATCCATGCTTCCAAAAACTTGGAGCAATCCTTTTCTCCGTATAACAGATAGATGAGAGCCATCAAATAGATGTATGTCTCCCTCAGGTTGATTGTCCCGTAGCATCCATTTCTCCGATTGGTGAATTTTTTGTCTTCCCTCCACCATGAGGCCATCAACCGGATGGTGTCATGGAATTCATAGAAATTCACCACGAATTCCATGTTGAGACGCTCCTCTGGGTCCCTGAGCTTATAGTATTTTTGGACCTATGTTGGGAGGAAAACTCTGATGCACCCGCCATTCTCATCATTGATTAAAAATTTCTTCCCATTTGTGTGGTCGATGAGCCACTTTGGGACCTCTATGCAGGGGAAAATGGGGGTTCTTCTCACCACCATGTGTAAATAATATCACCAGATGTTGGGGAACACTTGGTCATCGAGCACCCTTACGTCCAGGTCACTGTGTGGGATATACTTTGGGTATTCTTCCCTTCTAATCATATTGAAGAGATACCCCCACTGTGGGAGAGCTACCTTGTATTCGGTGCTTTCTTCTGTATATCCAAAGTCCGGAGGCTGGATAAAAAGTTACTTTTTGGTTGTTTTGACCATAGGCCTCACCCTAGGGGCATACTCTAATTGTCTCATGGTCCCTGGAGAAGAACCTTCACCTGTCTCTAGTGCTTTCATCTTGGGTTATCTTGGTGAGCGTTTGGTCATTGTCTTTCTCTGTGGCATTGTTCCTACAAATTGAGAAGATTTTAGAGACTGTGTAGAAAACTAGATGAACACATATAAATTATAACCAATGAATTCATAGTCTTGGATACATACCTCTGAAGCTTGTTAAACCTAGTTTTTGATAATCACGAGGGTCATTACAGTCTTCGATTTGCTTGTTTTTCTCCTTCGGATGCTCTAGAATTCTCTTAGGCGTAGAATGAATGTGTTCACAATTGTTCAAGAGATTTAAATAGGGAAGGTCTTACCGTGTCGCATTAGCCATTCAATTTGGGTTATGAGTGAAATTTCAATAAATCTATTGTTGAATCTTTAGAGGAGTTAGAACTTAAATTCATCATGGGTTGATGACGGAGGCACGGGTGGTGATCTGGTATATCGATGATTTCAAAAATGTTGTTTTAATTGGCGCACGAGGTAGCAACTAATCTTATATCGGGTATTAATTACCTCTTTAAATGTCCAAAATGTGATCGTATCTAATGTTGAAAATGTCATGTCGTGTTGCTTTGATAGTGGGTGGATCGTGGGTTAGGATTATTATTATGAACATTTTTGTTTATATCCTCCTACAAAATCTCCAACGTTGATCGATCTTACCATATAGTGATGGTGTGGAAAAGATGACTCAGAGGTGTGACTAGGAACTAGGGAACCAAGAATGACTAGGGATAAAACTAGACTGTATGACCCTCTTACCTAGTAAATCCACGTGGAATTTGAGACCAATGACTTAATTCCATCATATTAATCAGAGTTGGGACTTTCCTTAAGCTATTCTTTCTAAAAACAAATCCTATTTGGTCAATGCCGAAAAGTGCCAAGGATCGACGATCGGTGATAAACCTACCCAAGTGCTCTCGGATCAGCTCCCTCAAAAAGTATCAATGCTAAAAATGCATCAGGGATCGGTGATCGGGGATAAATTATCGTGGTCAAAATGTTTGTTGTCATCCTTCTATATTTTCCCCGATCCTGATAAAAATTCCTCGGGCATCGACTATCGATGATCTCCTTTTGTCCTTTGTTAACGTATGTCCTCCTCGTATTTTACCAATGCCGAAGGGATCGACTATCTCTCGAGCCTTTATGAGAAAAACTTATGCAAACCAAAAATACCTTCTTTCGATGCTGATGAATATCGATGCTCGATGAATTTTTTTTTCTGAGTGGTTCCTTTACTTACTTGAATTCTTTCCGACGCCAAACCTAAGCACGTTAGGTGCAGCGTTTGGTTGCCAATTCTTAATTCAGGTGTTAAGGCCTTTTAGTATTGGGGTTTCATAAGTTCAAACAAACTTGAATAGGTGATGAGAGTCATGATAATAAAAAAATACAAAGCATTTCCCAAAATGAAATCGAGTCAGACAGTGAAGAAAACAAGTGGTACCCAAAAAGTGACAAAATTTGATAAGAATTTTTTTTAGGGTGTGTTGAGGCTCAACAAATGGAGACTTACTCGGTGAAAGAAGAATATATGTTCCTACCTTAGGCTCAGCTTATGAAAAATCTAGATGAGAAATTAACTGGTTTTTATCAGAGCCTCTTTTATCCTTGCATTTGAAATTCCTTGGTTGGTGAAAACTGTGCTTGCCTGTGGGGCTTCAACCTTTATTCTACCTTCATTTTCTGTAACCATGACCCATGAACTCTTTTGAAAAGAGTCAAGTAAAGTATTCACTGGCACCAAGACTTTTAGTTATCATCATTCACTTGCTATGGTGTTGCTCCACTGCCAGCGAACATCCATAGCCTTGACAGAGTCACCCCGACGGAGTTATTTTCATACCCTCTCTTACTTTGCACTCATTTGATATAATTGATTTTATTTTGGCAGAATGCCCTGAGCGAGTGGGAGAGGAGGACTTATGTTATTTGCAAAAATGAGATGGTTAAGGTGAATTTTTGCTAGATCTGTCTTGAGGTACATATAGCCCTTTCTATCTTACCATATTTCCCTTCAGGTTTTACCAGACCACCAAGCGGAAACTTCATCACTTTTCCAAGGTTGTTTATTTTCATAGGTTAGATACAAAACTCCTTCAAAACAACCACAATTCTCCCAACACTTCTTGTGTTGTATGTAATCATGAGTTAGGAACAAATTTTGTCATATCGCATGAACTAAGGTCAACGAATTCCTTTCTAAACACAAACTTCAAAAGAACAGAAAGTACTATAACAAGAAAGAACAAAAAATGAACTCCGCAATCAACCTTTCTAAAAATAAAATATCATGAAAACACACACATTTTTTTTTAACAGAAATACTGTTTTAGGGATTGGCCATTGTTCAAGAGGGCGTCAGGTTCCCCCCTCATATTTTTCAACCAATATGTGCCTACCCCAGTTTTTTCCACTACCTGAAAAGGTCTAAGACATAGATTCTGAAACTTCGAGTGTTTTCCCTTCAACTCAGTTTCTCTATCCCATTTTAGGACTAAGTCTCCTACCTCAAAATTCTTCTCTTTTACCTTATTCTTATCGAACCACCTTTTAAATATCTGTTGATGAGCTTTGAAGTTTGATTTTTCTTTCTCCCTTTATTCTTCCAACATGAGGAGGGTATCAATTCTTTGTTGTATAATTGATGAAGGTTGTCCTCTAGAATCTTGAGCAGGCTGAAGGGATGGAAGATATAGCCGGTTCAGGAGAATGGCTTCCTGTCCATATACCAGAAAGTATGGGGAATTACCTATATCTTCCTTGGGTGTTAGTCTATCATCCCATAAGGAATTATGAATTGAACTGTGCCAATTCCTCTGATTTTTTGCAACTATTTTCTTTAATATCCTCACTAGGTTCTTATTGGTTGAATCTGCCACTTTGTTCCCCTGTGGATAGTAGTTCCCCTATTAATAGGGTGGAATAAAAGTAAGAGGAATTATCGAAAACAAGGACGGATGACATACTAAACCTTGTAATCAATTGTTGTTCTATGAATTTGATCACCACCTTTTCGCTTCCATGAGTCAGAGGGACAACCTATGCCCATTTCATGAAATATTCTGTGGATTTCAGTATGTATCTATGTTTTTTTGAAGAACTCAATGTAATTTCTCCTATGATATATAACCCCCATTTCTTGAATTTCCTAGAGACGGCCGTAGGTTAGAGTGGGACAACTACTCTCTTTTCCCTCCCCACGCTTATTTGACAAGTTTTATAGTTTCTAGCATATGTGTGAGCATCCCTAAACAGAGTAGACCAATAATAGCCAACTCTCAGTATTTTGTGAGCGTTGGTATTCCCTATGAAGTGTTCACCTGCAGGTCCATCATGGAGCTCCTTCAGAACCTTGTCTGCATCTTCACGTTTGAGACATATTAAAAGCACCCCATCATAATTAACACGAAAGAACACCAAATTTATGAGGTGATATTGTGTTGATTTTAACCTGAGAACTCTCCTTTATCTAGGGTTTAGGTTTTTCGAGAAAGTCCCATTTTGTAGGAGATAAGTTAGTGTCTCATACCAAGACTCCTACCTTGGGGAGACATATGAAGCTTCACCATACCACAATGCCAATTCATTCTCCCATCTGGGGTCTTCATTTACTTGGTGTTGGGCTTCAGCTGCCAGTTTATATATTCCTTGTCCCTTAACCAACTTAGCAGGTTTTATATCTAGATCAAATTACTGGACCACTTCCATCCAGTTTCCTCTTCTTTCCCCCATCTCCTATTGAGTGAATAGGGATCGGATTGTAGGATGAGGCACAATGACTTTGGTATGGTTATTTAGGATGTAAGTTATGAAGTGTTTCACTTCTTTGTAAACTGCATAAGCCTTCTTTTCTATAGCAGGGTAATTTATTTCAACCCCTTGGAGATTAGTGATCATAAATGAGACCAGGGCCTCATTGTTGTCATCATCCTTCTAAGTTAATACTGCAGCTAACGATTGGTCGGAGGCAAAAGTGTAGAGGAATAAATCTTTTCTAAAGTCGGGACGTTGCAACACTAGAGCTTGAGATATTGCAGCCTTAATATTTCTAAAAGAACATTTTCGTTCATCATCCCACTTAAATTCAACATCTTTGCATATCATTTTTTGTAGGGGTTTGATAGTTTCAGCGAAATCGGGGGTGAAATTTCTCACAAAATTGATTTTCCCAAAGAAGGATTGCATAGCCTTTTTGTTGTGGGGTAATGGAAGCTGATATATAGCCCTAATTCATTCTAGGTCTATGAAAATTCTTTCTTGAGATATAATATCACCTAGTAGTTTACCTTCCTTAACACCGAAGATAGTTTCTTAGGGTTTAAGGATATACTGTATTTCCTACAACTTTAAAAAATATGGGTTAAGTGTTGGATGTGATCTTCTTTGTTTTTTGAATACATAGTCACATCGTCCAAATAAAATACTACACATATGTTGATTATTCCCTGAAACGCTACGTCCATGGCCCTTTGTAAGGTTTCCCCTGCATTGATTAACCCAAAGGGAATGCATTTATAACCAAAGGTTCCCCACTTGGTTCGTAAGGTAATTTTCAAACAGTCTTCCTTTGAAACTAGAACTTGGTTGTAACCTGAAAAACCATCCAATAGAGAGAAAATATTAGAACCAGACACAATCTGCAAGAGTTGCTCCATCAGTGGGACTGGGTAGTTGTCCTTTTCTGATGCTCTGTTGAGGTTCCTAAAATCCACACACGAACAAATCTCCCCATATTTTTTCCTCACAAGAACCATATTTTCTACCCATGCAGAGTGTCTAACCTAGAATATAATATTATAATCTAGTAATTTCTTCAACTTCTGACACATGAGAGGTTCCAGAGATGGGTGGTACTTTCAGAGCTTCTATTGGAAGGGTTTTACTCTAGGTTTTAATGGTATTGTGTGTTGAATGATATGAGTATCATAAGTTTCCATATCTTGGTAGTACCATGAAAAACCATCTTGATATTCTCTGAAAAGTTTGAGATAGGTATTCCTTTGTTCTTTAGATACTATCTTGCCAAGATTAATATTCCTAGGGTTCTCCAGGGTTCCTAGATTAATGGTTTCGTACATGGTATAGGAACTCTCTATCTTTGTGTTCATTGACCGTTTAAATCTTTCCCTTAAGTCAAAAGGTTTTCTAAATTGGCTACCCCTTTAGGTATTATGTGAGACCTCAGTTTATCATTCGATTGATTTGTTTCAAGTTTTTTCACATGGGGGTCGGTTTGTGCTTGAAATTTTTCATCGTCAATAGCCAGATCTCTAAAATTATCCTGATTGGTTAAACATTTTATGATTTGTTCAACTCCTTCAAAGACCTTCCAATTGGAAATATTGTTGGGCATCGATGGTTTATATAGTAGCTCCACAGTGAATCGAGAGGCTTCATAGTCTTCTAGAGGGGATAGCCTTGAGGCAGCAGTGGCCAGAGAGTCAACAAGAGTGTTCTTTGTCTTGGGGATCAATGTAATGTTGTGTTTATTTTTCAATAAGAAAGGTTAAGCATGAAGTTCATTCCATTTTAGCATTTAATCATAACCATTTATGTTGCAGCAACCAAGGTCACAAGAAGAAGCACCATGCACAAGAACACAAGAAGTATCATGGGAAACCCTTCTCAACAAGGGAAGAAAACCCAACCAAATCCTTTACTATATTCTTCAAGAGAAA
>CBVK0100247274.1:0-16966 GCA_900067695.1 Picea abies | reverse complement strand
CCTTTATTATTATCCAGCAAGTGAAGGGATACAACCTACAACAAAACCTGCTGTAACTCCCTCTTCTTTCTCTCACAGTCTCCTCTCTCAGAATACAATATTCACCCTCGTACATAGCCGCAATACATTTCCCTCATAAAGGAGGGTTTCCTTCTAGGGAAAAAAACCCTAACATAATCTCTACCGTTAGATCTGCGACCTTATAATGAATGGTCCAGATTTACAATGAAATTACAATATACTTTTATAAGGCAATTTTTTCTTCGGGGGATTCGACCCCGAACCCCCGCTTTCCCCCAGACCCCCAAGTCGGGGGGATAGCCCCCCCCGGACCCCATAGAGGGGGTACCCCCCCTCTGCACTCCCCCACGTGGAAGAGTGTGCATACTTCTGGGGTGTAAATACTTCATGGGGTATAAACACGACTGAAAGCAAGGACCTCTGCATCAGGAAGATAATTAGGCTCCACAACCAACACTTAACGGCATGACGTCACCGAAACGAACATGATCTCCAGGATCAGGGACTATCCAAGGGTCAGTAGACACAGGAAATTCATGAGGTACAGTAGAGATCATATTAATGGAAGCAACTGACGGGCGTGGAATATCGGGTGGTGGCGGTATGGGGAAAGTACCCATTAATGAAGAGTCTTTTAAAAGACTGACTCCAACATTCTCATAACCCGGTGGGGTTTTAGCTATGAATGGCACGTTGCCAGTGCAAGTATTGGCATTAAAGAAGGAAAGTTGATCAACCGTAACCACTTTTCCCTGGTGAGGAAATCATACGACACGGAACAGGTTTGACACAACAACCCGCATAGAATCGACCCAGCTACATCCAAGTAGAAGATTATAATCTAGGGGAGCATCGAAAACTTCCACTTCAACCTGGACAGTTTTACCTTCGAGAGTGACAGGCAATGACAGAAGAACGCCGTAAGGCTTAAAACCAGATCCATTGAAGGCTCTCAATGTGTTTTGTGATTCGTTCAAGGGAGGAGAGCCAATGTCTTTCCAACAAGTAAAAGACATTACGCACGTAGAGGCACCCTCATCAACAACAGTCCGAGAAATGCTCTTGTCGGCGACAATAACGTGTATCTGAAACGCGAGTTGTGGGGGTAACCTTGGAACATGGTCCTCCAAGTCAAAGAATATCAAATTCATATCAATAGGATCGATTCCACATATGGCTTTCAACAGAGCCCTTCGTTGCATAGGACAAGACTGAAGGAATTCAAGGGCAGACATCGTTGAAGTTGCTTGGGCCAGATATTCGACAATGCTATAGTTCTGGGCCGCATGAGCATGAGGATTGAATGCCGACTTTTTAACGACACCTTTTGGAGGTCGTAAGACTGTATCAAGACTCGGTCGTTCAAGATGAAGAGGACCGTTCATAGGTGGATTCGGTAGAGAGAGTTGTACCAAATCAGGAGGCAAATTGTCAACCTTCTCCTTAGAAGGAGGATAGTCTTTAGCTCTAGTGGTAAGTGCAACATTGTCTTTCTTGGAATCACCGGTGCACATCAAAACATAAGAGTTTGTAGACGTAGAGGGTTGGTCATGGATGACCAACGAAGCCTGTTGTTGAGAGGGGAAGGGTTGAGACAAGATTGCCGGTATAGAAGGTTTCGGTGTTCCTTGCAGGAACTTGTTAACCTCGACACGTCTCGGACAATCCTTCGTGTAGTGATCGTCACCATAGATAAGGCAAGGGTAGTGTGGTTTGTGCTTATCCCGGTCTTCAACATGAGGGGATTTGGATTGCTCATTCAGATTATTGTTTTTACTCTCCTTATTCTTGCTTCTCCCTTTCTTAGATTTGTTCTTACCGGTTAGCGTAGATTGAACAACATTCACTTCAGAAGTTTTACCGGCGGGAGGAGCAGGAGACAGAGCACTTTGAACATTAGAAGGATTGGATTTTGGGGTTGTATTTGAAACGAAATGTGAGTGGGTATGAGTGGTCCCAATCACACCATCAGCTGCATGTGAAGCAACTGGAGCAGTAGAAGTGCTGGAAGTACCCGGATGAGGTAAACTAGGTAATAGGGTGTAAAGTGTTCCTGTTTGCAAATAAACGAGATCAAGATACTGAGCGCGAATAATAGCCTGCTCTTCTGTAACAACACCACCCATAGCAATGTCTTTACCAATTTCGTTCACGAAAGATTTCGTGAACCATTTTGCCAGTAACTGATTAGGGAGTTCAATTTTGATGAGACATTGTCTCCTTCTCCACTCATGTATATGGTCCGAGATGGGAGTACCTTTCATTTGTTTAAAATAGGTCAAGATCTCAGTTCCAGTATCATAACGGATCGGTAACTAGTAATGTGTGAGAAAAGCCATAGCTAAGGTGTTGAAATCAGAAAAGAAACCTCGTGGCAATTCAATGTACCACTTCGCAGCCGAACCGGTAAGGGTTCATTGAAAAAGATGCAACCGAATGGAGTCATCCATCAGTGATTTGGACGAACACCATAAATGAAAAGTCATGACATGAATATTCGGGTCCTCTCCCACCTTACCATTGAATTTCAGAATATACGATGGGAGTTTAGCAGGAATAGCAGGCCATTGGGGAGAGTGATGAATAGGATCATTGAGAATCCTAGTCAAATATGACAAATACAAAGTAGCAAGAAAAGGCAACTGTCGGTTTACTTGCGGGTACTGATGACTTTGGGGTGGAAGCCCTATTGGCAGACCAGTAGGAGCATAAGCAGACTGTCCGTAGAGGGAAGCTCCTGGTTGGTTTGGTGGTGGCTGGATAGGGTAGTAGCCCCAAGGATTAGAACCTTGAGTTTGAGTAGGGACTTGAGGTTGGGAAGTTTGACTCGAACCCCAAACAAGATTAGTTACACCTGGATATGGTTGGCCTACAGGAGGGATTGTTTCTTGCCCCCCAGCAAGAGGTATGTTTCGTAAAAGCTGTTGCCAATACTGGGCCAACTCAGGAGGTATGTTTTTCCCAAAAGGAGAGGTTGGTCCCCCTACCGTAGGTATAATCCCCCCCAGGAGTTGAGTACCAACTGTAGGTTGTGTGGTAACTGTGTTATGTCCCGGAAAAGGAAAAGGAATCGTACTACCCTATCCACCAACCGGAATGTGCAAGTTTGGTGCAACAGTTGGGATAGTTCTACTAGTATTGGGATTTCCAGTAGGAAAATGAGGGAGTGTTGGGATGAAACCGGGAATAGGATGCCCAGGAAATGGAGGACCACCTGGAGAACTAGCTGGGGTTTGTGGAGGTGTTGGATGGGAAACATTCAACAAAGGATTCAATGCATGGTAACCAGGGGGTAAATTCGGGTTGACCTCAGGTATTTGATGGGTGTTGATAGGGGCAAGAGTAGTTGCAGGAATCTCGGTTTGGACACTCGTAGTATTCGTGAGATGGGCCATCTCGGGAGGAAGAAAAAAATGATAAGTGGTAGTCTTTGGTGTAGTTTCTGGTTCAGGAGACACAGGAGGGTTGATTTTGTAGACCGGAGGGGACTCCGTACCAAAAAGAACTCATCGGAAATCACCCGACCAAAAAGGATCTTGGCCTACTACACCGTGAGAAGGCCCAGCGGTTGATTCAGAGGATGTAACAAGGGTTTCTTCAGAAGGATTTAATCGTCCAATAGGTCGTTCACCACGACGAATGCGATAGTCCTCTATAGTATTGGTAATTCGAAAATCAACAAGAGGATCAGTGGGTTCTACTTGTGGAGGTGGTGTAAAAACTTCTGGGACGTCACTTACGTCCACGTGTGGTAAAGTAATAAGGGGGATTTCACCCAGATGAGGAGATTTCTTAGGGGTACCCTCAGGTGTTGCTGTATGCAAAGGTTGTGAATCTTCCAGATGTTCCGAGGACAAACCTTGCATCCTAGATGAACGTCGTGGGGGAGAAATTGTAAACAAGTAACAAATTCTCCAACGAAAATCCTATGGTCAACTTCGAGAAACGATCAGAACACACTAGTAAATAAAATCTATAAGCAATCACCAAGCAAACAATACCTTCTAATATCGAAGCCACTAGTTGGTGATGAAATCCAACATCGCAACAATGAGACGAGAAGGGGTGGGGCTAAGGTGGAAAAGTTACGTTGATGACCTTCTTAAAAGACTTACGCCCTGGTGCAAGCTCCCACACATAATCATGGGTATACCCTCCAAGGATCCTGAGTGAGTTTGATCAATGTCGATTCCAGGTACCATGAAGACTTTCCCCTCCACAGTCACCTTGGGTAAGAACCTAGAGAGATAGGCCACTAAGGTCACCACAGACAATAGTACAGCCTGGGGAAACAGTCGTCAGTCCGATCCACACGCAAGGGTAGGGTATCAAGCCTGAAACCAACTCAAAGGATTCCACTCATAATTGTGGGTATACCTCGGAGTGATCCCCGTAATATGTACAATCTCTACACCGATGTCAACAAAGCAGGGGTAGTAACTCTACCAACACCAATGCGACCTAGTGCTTGACCCTTGTGTTAGAAGGGCTTCCCAGGACAATATGCTGCCAATGGAATTTTACACTCCCTAACTCAAGATGCTATTGTGTGTTTTTGAGATTTTGGAGAGTGTATCTCTCTTCCTACTCCAAAGCACTAGCCTAGCTAAATGTTGGTGTAAAAGAGCCCCAGAAAAGAGTTACTAGATCAATTTTAATATTACACAATTTTTTTAAAGGCTGTTGTTTACTCAAAGGTAACGGAAGTGAAACTCATGATGTATGACTCTGACCCAAATGATGCAATGATAATGATGAAATATAATCCTTTTCATTCCATGAATCCTATTTATGGGAGAGAGAGAACAGTTTCTGAATCAATCTCAATACTACAATGAAAATGCAATGCTCAATTTCCGTTCATATGTCAATGAAAACAATCATTTATCATTGAGCTATTTCTATAGGTCTTTTTCAAAAATTCAATAAACTCTAAAACTTGATTTTCAATGTTTTTCGAAAAAGTAAAAAACAAAATCTTGAAAGAAAACTTATGGTTCACTTTCCAAGAAGAACTCTGATTAATGAGAAAAGAAAATCAAAGCATCAATAATCAAACAATGACAACCCAACCAAAACTTTCAATGAAAGTAAAAACAAAAGCAAACCAAGGAGTTCCTCAATGCAAATGAAAAATGTCCTTTCGCATCAACAAGCAAACGAGAAACACCAAATACTTAACTCTCAACCAATCCCTGGTTCTCAGCCAGTCAGACACATTCAACTCCAAAATTCAGAGAGAAAGAAAATGCCAACAAGAGCCAAGAGATGAAAGTCAAGCTACAAAGGCAAGAAAAACCTAGAAACCCTAGATCAGTTCAAGCAAGCAAATTAAAGCAAGAGATATGTAAGTCAATGTTCCAATAAGTCAAAAAGGTGTAGATCAACAGGTCTGAGTAGTTGAAGAAGTCAAAAATTAATTTCAAAAATTTCAAAAAATATGTTCGCAGGCCAGTAGTAGAACACAGTGAGAGAAGATAGTATTCTCGCAGGCCAGCTTAAAGCAATATGCGAACTGTTCACACTGGAATATATATGCAGAGTGTGAACTTCCCTGATTCTCGCAGGCTGTCAATGAACACAGTGCGAGAATTCCTGAAGATAGTAAAATTTTCGAAAATACAAGCAAAATTCAAACTGGCTTATAGACCCAGAATGTCTCTCAAGATATCCTGAGGACTCAGACACTAACAAAACAGGAGAAAAAGGCAAATAGAGAAAATGGCCACAAAAAATTCAAAAACCATAAAGAAAAAGGGAATAAGATCCCCATCAGAGTCGCCAATTTTGTTTCAGGATAAATCCGTGAGTGCGGACACAAACCGATCTCCCTAGATCCANAACCGATCTCCCTAGATCCACCTGGATCTAGAACAAAACAGGACAGAATAATACACTTTCCCTAGGTCTAGCCTATTAAAGGAACTAAGAGGTAAGTATTATGGACATACCTTATGAACGCTTTCCTTATGTCTCTATTGTTCCAAGATTTGCTTCAATGCTATTGCACCATTCAGATCACAATAGTACAAACCAATCGAAGTAAAGACAGATTAATATATTCAATAGCTAGTTTATACATATGATCAAGGAGTTATGTAATAAAGTGACATCATCTTTATGGGAAAGGGACATATTACTGTATTAAATTAATTGAAAGTGAAACTTACAACCTGAGCCTTGATGTCATAGGTCTCCTTTCGATGGCTCCTAGCTCTGACACGCCCACTTGCTCATGCATGAAGAAAATCAACCACTTTTGATGACCTTGCTGCTGTCTCTTGCTGCTGTAGCATCAGTCCTCCATACAGTCTTGCACTAATTCTCCAATCAATCTCTTGCTAGCTTGATTCTTGTTTGCTTAACCCTTTCCATGATCAATCTCCTCAAAAGATAGGAGAAGATAGATTAGTTACTTGGATAGGAAATGATCCCAATATATCTGGAATGCCAGCACCTGAATAACCATTCGAAGCCAACTCATGTTTCTAGAAGATTCCTTTCTAGAAGATTCGAGATTTTTATCTTTTTCCTTCCTTTGGAGCATGTTCTCACCCTGACAATTAGTTACAGTGCGAACTGTTCGCACTCCAGCTTAATGCAGCCTATGAGAATTAGGCATTATCGCAGGCAACTATATAGGTAGCCTACGAACATCCCTTAAAAGCATGATTTCTGGAAGAAGACAAATGTAACTTTTCTCAGGAAAGTGTTCTTAGGGAAGAGCTTGATTTTCCATCATCATGAAATTATCATACCATCATCACAATGACCAAAATTGTGGATAACACCAAGACAAAGAAACAATGAAACTATACATATGCAAGATCACTTGCTTGGTCAGTACTTCATATAATCAATGACTTTCTAATAATAAGAAATTGAGCCATAATATTGATGAAGTAAATCAATGTTTATACAATAGAAATGATTACACAATATCACTTCACAATAAATGCTAATGAAGCTTCACAATAAACAATGACCATTTATCATCAATGTAACAATACTTGAAGCAATGCTTTAGCTAATCATTCAAATGATTTTAAAGACAAATGGATGTTGCAATGAATATGTTTATAGCACAAGTAAAAGGTAGCAGCAATAGGGTTAGAATATTAGTATAGGCTAGGGTTATAAAGGTTAGTAAAAGATTGATCAAAGTGTTTAGAAGTTGTTTGTGATCAAAGTACTCAATACACAAGGCCTTAGACTAGTGCATTGCTAGGGTATATGGAGTCAAAAAAAAGGTTGCAAAGTTTGAAGGAATGAAATGATAATGAAAGAGCAAAGTCAAGAGGGTTAAATGTTGAGGTGTTGCTAAAGCAAGGACTCAACAATGAAATCCCAGGGGAGAGAGGCTCACTAAGGTGTAGAAACCCTAGGCCTTAGTGCTCTCTCCTCCTTCTTTAGCTCAATGGCAGTAATAAAAATGGTTAGCTTTAGAAGAATAGCAGTAGAGTGTTTTTATGGAAAGGCTCTATCTATCTTCAGCAAATTAAAATACCTCTTAACTTGGTAGGGACATGAGACAAGGACCTTTAGCATGTGCTTGTCACCTAGGGTTTAATTCAACAAATTATAATAACAAAATGCAAGTAAAATAAACCATAACCATTAAATTAAGATGTGTTGCAGAAATTCACTTACATAAACCAAGAAATCATGTAACAAACCCTAGTTGTAAACCTTCCACCAAGAAGAAATGACAAAAATGCCAAGAAACATCTTCCTTCAGCAAGTGCACCTCACTATTTCAGCCAAAACCCTATACTAGGTGCAAATTTCAGACCTCACTAATGTGTGAGTGAAAGATGATGAAAATATGAAGGTAAAACCCTTCAATATATAGCATACCAATTACCTCAATTACAAATTAGGTCATCAAAAGGCCGATAAGGCCAAAATACCAAAATAATATTGTTTTACATTAAATGTCATAAATGAAACCCTAATCAAGAACAAAGTGAGACGTCATCCCCTTTATAGGGTGACATTATCCCTTTATAGGGAAAATGCATCCTCCTGGAGAAAAACGTTTTCCCTCCTTGGGCCTCTCCAAGATGCCACACATGCCACATTGCAAAAACTATCTCCCCAAGATGTCCATAATGTTGGATGACATCATGGGCATGTTGGGTGATGTCATGGGATTTCCAAGGCCAACGTTCTTGTGGAGAGGGCTCATCCCCTCTGAGTAAGGCTCTGTGAGTGTGCCTCTATGGAATGCCCTCCACTTCTCCAGTGAAAACCCCTCTACCTTGTCTATGCCCCCTGTCGGGGTCTCAACATCGATCTGGTGGGCTCTTCAGCCCCATGGAGGTCTGAACTGATAATCTCCCCATGTGTACCTATACAACATGGTACCTATCCATCAGGCATGATCCTGCACATCAACAGTTATGTCTTCCAGGGGCTCATAAGTCACAGTGTTCATATCAATGTCAATCACATCTCATCATCAATATTATTAAACATGTTCATAAAAACCCATTTACCCCAGTCAAGTGCTCAAAGAAATTATACAAATATGCAATACAAGTTTGGGGAAAGTGATAGGGTGTCCTATTGGGCTAGTGTCCACTGGAAAAGGGATGTTTCTGAAAGTGATTACATCCAAGTCATGTAAATGGGTGAGGTGGCTAAGGGATTTCCTGACAAGGGGTGCAGTGAAAGTAGGGAAATGTAGGGCTTGCCTTGGGGTGCCTTTATAGAAGGCGAGATGCACCTGTCCTGGAAGAAAATGTTTCCAAGGCTGATCTGAAAATAGAAGGCTGACTTGTTATGCTATGCAAGCACCCTCTACTTCATTAAAATAAACTTTACAGGACCTTGCTTCATGTGTATGAATATGCAATATAAAATTTATGTGTTAAGTTCATGCTTCTTCCTTTAAATGTTTATGTATGAGGAAATGTTCTTGTAGATGGTTAAATATGTACTTCAAATAAAAAAAAAACAACAATACTTGCAACAAATAAACCATCAAATGCACAACAAGAACAACATGATAAAGGAGTTCACCCCCCTCCGAGCTACATCTCCTTGAGCCTCCATAATGGACTTGGCTCTCTAGGATTAATTAGTCAAAAGTTTATTTAGAAGCTGCTACTCAACTCCAATGGAAAAAAAGACTGTACCATTGAGATCATAACACATAAAAACCCCAAAATGGTGGACTATAAAAATTTTGAACAACCACCCAATAAACGATTAGCCAATAAAGGGGTGCCACATGGCAGCCCATGATTGGGCCACGTGGCACCCTACCATTCGCCCAAAATGATGCCACATGTCGCGATATAAATCGCTCACAGTCAGCCAACCAGAATCTGCCATGTCACCTGCCACGTCAGCAGGTGCCATGTCATCGTACAGTCACCACGTTAGCTGTATGACCTCTGTCCAGTCAGCATGTACGGACTGCCCAGTCAACATCAAATTTTTGCCTGTTTGGCTCGGCGAACAGATCGTGATATCTTCTCCATACGGACTCCGTTTGAGAAAGTAAATATATCAACGGAATCAGGAAGACGAGACAGATGCAATGGCACCATTTTCGTCTCATTCTGAGCACTTTGAAAATTGAGCAAAATTTCCCCCCCTGGTCCAGATTTTGATCACACCTTCCCACTGAAAGGATTTTGGACCCACAAAAGCTTTTCTGTCTTCTTTCAAGTTATATCAAAATCTTTTCGACAATCACCTGAATACTTTGACATGCTGTGCACTGCAACTAGCTATGTCCCTCAACCACTGTTCTCTGGCTGCTACTGACCCACTACTCTCTCTGTGCTTGGAAGACTTCCAACCTTCCCACTGAGAATCAAGTCCCTCTTTAGAACTCTTTGGTGTCAAAAAAATCAACTCTCCAATGGCTGCAAAACTTTCCTGCGACATCTTGTCACAAGCCAAGAAAACCATCAATCTTGAAAATAAATTATACAATACTAAAAAATGATGCCAACAAAAATCTTTTTCTCTTCAAACAAACTGTCGCATCCTGTACTTCATCAAAGTACATGGAATTTTCCTGCATCTCGGTGTACTCAAAATCAACTTTCAGGCCAACAAACACCATCAACTAAACATAAGTCGAAAAACACGATCGACACAACATAGTCGTCAGAAAATCATCAACACCAGTCGAGACTCATTCGAAACATATCGACCTTCCCAAACTGACAAGTCGACAATCATGATACATAATCATGCAACAATCATGAACCACTCATGATGAACCATCACTAGGTTCACTGCTTATACATACATAAAAACAAATGCATGTACATGACTCTTCAACTCTCCTTCCCGTACACACATAAGTACATCCCCAAAACATATGGGTACTTAAGAGTTGAATACGAAAAATATAAATGGCTGCAACTTATCGTGCTTCCCATAAATGCACACATAATGCGGAAAAGTGCATTTACAATTAGAAAAACGCAAGCCTCACTTGCTCAAGAAATCCAACCATTTCTTACCAAGCCAACTCAACGGTGACTTTTTCTGCTGAACATCATCTTCTTGTGAATCATCCTGACTCACATCGATGATGGAATCTCCACTTCCATTCTTGCCAATCTCCTTATCCAACTACTTCCTGTGTTGTGGATGAGTAGTTGGATGCAACGTCCAACATTGATCAATAAGATGACCCCGCTTCTGACAATGAGTGCAAACCTTTTGCATCCTCCTTTCACGCTGCCTTTTCTTAGAAAGTTTCCTGAAAGCAATTAATCTTTTCCAACACTTTGAAACATGATGGTTATACAAACCAAAATATGTACAAGGATTCTTTCTTCCAAATTTATCATGTTTAACATAATCAAATGCAACTGAATGATAAGCAGAATTATACCTTGAACATTCACCTTTATTGCCTCTTTGAGGAGGTGAATCTAAAGAGTTACAAGCTCTCCTTTGAAGACCAACAACAGTGTTCTTTTCCTCATCACTATCACAACTTTTTCCTTTCACACATTTGCATTCATCTTGAACACAAGCCTTGCATGCTGGAGGGAATGAACTTTCAACAAAAGTTCTCGAACTTTCACCTTTAAAGCCTTCCTGAGGAGGTGAACTTGAAACAAAACTTATGCTTTGAAATTTTCCCTTTGTCTCCTCGACTTTGGGATTTGCTCCATCCCGTTGTTCATATCCAAGACCACAAAACTTAGGTCTCTCTTCAACAATAATAGGCTCAACAATGCCTTGTGCATACTTACCCAAACCTTTACCTTCATAGCCCATTTTAAACAACAACTTGGACCCTATTCCTCTTGTGTGACTTTCAAAACCACCAAAACATTCATCTTTAGAGGAATTAGGAGATAAACTAACACTGCATACCTTATGTTCATGCATGTACTTGGTAAGGGTTTCCTTTGCCTCATGGAGTTGAATCTCCATCTCATGCAACCTTGCAAAAAGATGATCTTTCTCCTGCTTCATGGCCATCAATTGTTCTTCAAGAGAAATGTTCTTATTCCTATCTTCATACATCTCTTTCATCAAATATCTCAAAGTTATAATTTCTTCTTTAGATAATGAAAATGTATGAGAACTATTAATGCTTGAAGCTTCTGCCATCCTTGCAAGATATCAAACTTCAACACCAAACTTGCACAAAATCCAACAGCTAAATCTCAAACTATCAATGGCAAACACATGAGCAAAACAAACTATGCTCTGATACCACCTGATCTGAAAATAGAAGGCTGACTTGTTATGCTATGCAAGCACCCTCTACTTCATTAAAATAAACTTTACAAGACCTTGCTTCATGTGTATGAATATGAAATATAAACTTTATGTGTTAAGTTCATGCTTCTTCCTTTAAGTGTTTATGTATGCGGAAATGTTCTTGTAGATGGTTAAATATGTACTTCAAATAAAAACATAGCAACAATACTTGCAACAAATAAACCATCAAACGCACAACAAGAACAACATGATAAAGGAGTTCACCCCCCTTCGGGCTACATCTCCTTGAGCCTCCATAATGGACTTGGCTCTTTGGGATTAATTAGTCAAAAGTTCTTTTACAAGCTACTTCTCAACTCCAATGGAAAAAGAAACTATACCATTGAGATCAGAACACATAAAAACCCCAAAAATGACAAATAGAACTCTGAAAACGAATCATGGCTCATCCGGGCATGACCTCTTCTACATGTGGCCATAAGCTTCCTTGAGCTTCTCTTTGGAAAAAACACCAAAAAGTCCTCAACAGCCTCTAAAACCTGTCCCAATGTGTCCATAGCATATCAATTAGCCAAAAATGATTATTCAATCATAGAAACCAAACATAGGCTCACCAAACCATGTCCTCCATCAAATAGGGCTTCAAGCTCCCTGGAGCTTCCTGGAACTTCAATGGTGAAAAAATTGCAGAAAAAGTCTTTAAATGGCCTTGAAAACATAACCAATGGATCCAACACGTCCAAAAACCCCTGGTTGGGCTTTTACGACACCTCATTTGGCCAAGAACTGAGAAAGTTAGACCGCCTCCATTTTCCTCCTTCTACTTTGCTGGAATTGGTTCTACAGAATGCACCTCTGTGTGCATGAACCAAGAACATGCTCCCAAAACACGTTAAAACCTAGCACTGGGTGCAACCGCACCAATGGTGCAAATCGTAGAATGGTTAGGGCGCCTCCAGCCCCTAACTGCCTAGCTCCTGGGCGTGTGAAAGCATATGACCTCACGCTTGTCAAAAGGTGGTTAATTGTTATATAACCGTTGTGTGAAGCCTGCGCTCCTTTCCACCGAGCCAATGGTCATGTGGTGTATACAAAAATCCACATGCTACATTTTCATTCCCGCGCATATACATTATAACAGGGTTAAAATGTGATATATACAAAACCACGGTTTACAATAATTAAAAAAAAAACCAGCGCGCATTATAACACACGGTTATGTTCAAGTTTAATGGAACCATGGGTCATTTGTTTACCCCATGCCATTTAATCCATGTTGCAGTCATATGTGGTGCGATAAAACCTCGGGCCAGGGCTAAGCCCTGGCCCGACCCTCCGCCACATATTACAAATTACCACTTTAAATATATACAAATGCATATATATATTAAGAATTAACGTGGGGCGCAATGGTTGGTTGGAGTTTGTTTAAAAACTTTGCACGTAGGAGAGGTCCCCAGTTCGAATCTGGTGGACTATAAAAATTTTGAACAACCACCCAATAAACGATTAGCCAATAAAGGGGTGCCATGTGGCAGCCCATGATTGAGCCACATGGCACCCTACCATTAGCCCAAAATGATGCCACGTGTCGCCATATAACTCGCTCATAGTCAGCCAACCAGAATCTACCACGTCACCTGCCACGTCAATAGGTTCCACATTACCATACGGTCGCCACGCCAGCTGTACGGCCTCTGTTCAGTCAGCATGTATGGACTGCCCAATCAACATCAAATTTTTGCCTATTTGGCTCGGCGAACAGATCGCAATATCTTCTCCATACGGACTCCGTTTGAGAAAGTAAATATATCGTCGGAATCAGGAAGATGAGACGGACGTAATGGAATACTTTGAAAATTAAGCAAAATTTTTCCCCCTGGTCCAGATTTTGATCAAAGGCCATTCATGCCTTTTATTCTTTATTCTTTATTTCTTTTTCTTCAATAATCTAATCAGGGAAAACTACCCTGACATGGAAACCAGTGGTGTAAATGTTACCCACAAGTACTTTCACATAAATGAGAAGGTTGGCTCGTGATGAGACCCTCTTTCTCTTGGACATGCAACCAAGAGCCACTACCTTGGCATGGTAACCAACTGCTAGTAGTGTCATACTACTAGGTACCCATGGACCTAATAGGTTGTTTCTTGATGAGACCCCTATCCTCTGACTAGGTCTTTTTTTATTATTTTTATGGATCCCTCTATTTTTTTGTTGAGAAGCTCTTTATTTCTTTCTCAGGGATACCTGGGCGAAGCATCTTGAGGTTTCATTTTTAGGCTTTTATCTTTTTTCATCTTGGTTTTACCTTTTGGGCCTTAACCCCTTCTTCCCACAAGGCAAAGTGAAACCCTTAAATGATTGGTCAAACCAAAACCGAGACAAATGAAATGGTGGGTTGAGTGGGAAGCAAGATGGAAAAGTGGTAATATGATGAGAGTGGATGATGAATTTTCAGAAATCCCCCCAGTGAAAACTCAAAACCTATGGGTACATGCTTACTAGGGAATCATGTCATTCTCCCCAGACATGGTCAAGTGGAAAAGTATAATATCCAAGCATTTTTTATATAAAAAAGGAATTAAATGAAAATATTCAAAGGTTTTGAGGACTAGAGTGACACATACCATGATACCCTGACTCATTACCTCATGGAGAAAGAACCATCTCTGATACAGGACCAAGCCGAAGGTGATGGATGTTGTTGTTGTTGACAAAGTGGAGGTGATGAAAGGGAGAAAATATGGGCCCTCCAAGGCCATGCTCAAGTCGATATGGCTCTCAGTACTCCATGTCTAGGACTTGTGGGCCTCGAGACAAGATCTCCTAGTTATCCCTAAAAGTGGGGGATAAGAATGAATCATTTTATGAAAAAGGAAATTCTTTGGATTTAAGTTGTAATTTCATTACATTATCCTGCTTGTAGTATTGAGCCTATTTTTAGGTTCCTCTTTCTCGTTATAAGCCTATTACCTCGACATATTTCATCACTATCCAAGCAGAGCCTTATTTATATCATTTGTAGCTTGACATCATGTACCTTAAGAGGAAACATTCCCCCAAGTTTCCATGTCTTGTATGCAGCTCCTTTCATTGAGCATAGGTATGTTCCACTGTTGGAACTATTTTCTTACTCACAACACTCATTTCCTCCACCGTATCATAACATTCATTTGCCTATGAAAAAATAAAAAAGATAGATGAGAAATAATATTATCTTATATTGGTAGCATCCGTGTCTCCTTTGAATAGAGCACAAACTTTTGAGTCCACTTTTCATCCAAAGTTTAGGTTTAGCATGACCTTAGGAAGCTACACTCATTACATAGAGTTTACTCCCATGAATGGTTACTGTTCCAACCCCTATGGAGAGCTTGATTGATGCCTCCTGCATCACAAAGTTCCATCATTGATTCTATGTTGTCAAAGTCCTCAATATGTCTCATGTTCTTGTTAAAATGATGTCTATAATCCTATGTCATCCATTCCTATGAACTATTGACTTTTCATGTTGGCAATACCCTCAGTGTGTCTCAGAGTTACATGAAGTTGTAGTCCTACCATGCACCCTGGTCCTACTTTCATTATAGGTAGGTAACCTTGAACTCAAGAGTTGACATCTCCTTATTGGTTGTTGACTGGGGGGTTTCCCATATGTTCGAAGGAAATAAATATATTCACACATTGGGATTCGTGGAGTTTCTTGTGTTAGCACTCTGTAATTTGCCCAAGGTTGTGGAGGAAGTCACAGAGGCAACATCAAAACCACTTCGAGTAAGGGATCTATCCCTCCAAGACTCAGAGAGGGTTCTCTCTGTCAAATTTAGATTTGTTTGAAATATGATATTAGGATAGTTATGTAGAATAGGTTATGTTCTTGGAGTTTTCTGTAGATTGGTTGGAAAAGGTTTCACGCTTCCATTGGGCTATGGGGTTTGTTCATAAAAATAGAGATCAAAGAACAATTTATAAGAAGTATTTTCATAGGGAAAGATAATCAAACTATTGGATTCTTTTGGAATAAGTGATGAATTAGTAGAAAATGTGAGATTATCAATCACAGTAAAGAAACATTTAAGAATTTCCTCACTACAACATCAAAAGACAAACATTTGGATTTTTAAAAGTCAGAAAACAGGGTATGCAAAGATAAATCCTGTAAATTTAACTCCTTTTAAAAAGATCACACAGACAACACAATGATAACAAAGGTAGATACACATTCAACGACGAGGGAAAAACTTCACCAATAGCTAACATGCAAGAATCTTGTGAAACATTTCTTTATATTTCTGGAAAATCTCTTGATAGAAGTTATAGTGCTCCTAGCCTACCTGGGCATGAGATCAACAACCTTTTACATTAAAAATAATATGACTAAAGAGGATAGATTCCCAAACAAGTTTTGTAAGTCAGATTTAACTTCCTCGGCCAAAAATAGCCACAAATCCCCCAAAATCTAGAACTGTCTGCCATGAAAGACGGGCCTAATTTCTGCAAAAAAGGGGTCCGAACAAACAGTTGTTTCTCTTCAATGCTGACACCTGGGAAAAAAATGAAGGATTTTATTGTATATGGGCATGTTCTGGACAAAAGCCTCCTTCGTTTGTTTTCCAAATTCACCTCCAGATGGCCATAACAGCTCTCGCAAAATCAGCACTGTAACGAAAAAATGAAAAACTGGAAAAAAGGGCCTCGAAGATGGATTTGATTCTCCCTGATCATGGGACCTGTGAAAAAAATAAGAGATTTTTTTGTTCTTCATCCCATTATGAATAAAAACCTCTCTCGGTTTCTTAAAATTCTCTTTCGTTCGCCCGAAATCGGCTTCGGAAGATGACATGATGAACAAACAAACATGGGTGAAATTTGGGAAAAGCAATTTTTTTTTGGATAGGTGGTATTCTGGACCCCCCTGAGGTGGTAAGAGGTTTTAGGGGGGGGGTGCGCTAGCCTGTGGGGATGACAAGTGTCCAGGGGGTGGTAATGGAATAAAACCATTCTGGACCACCCCCCCTCCCCCCCCTCTTGTTAAACTTCAGATGGTGAGGGGGGGTCCAAATTTTTTCTCATTCGTTGATTTATTTTGATGTGATGTATGAAGGTATGGGAGGGTAGACTTAAGGTAGTGTTTTAGTTTGGTTTTTATTTTTCAATTTTTTTTTAATATTATTTTGATTTTAATGTTTTGTTTACATTTTTTTTTTGTTATTATATATTTTTATTATTGTT